>BFEA01000747.1:273294-308097 GCA_003427395.1 Chara braunii | reverse complement strand
TGTCGTGCGCAACCCTGAAACCCGTGAGAGGTTGTGCAGTTGTGGGCAACACATGAAGCATTACCATTACAACAGATCGAGTGAGGACAATGATTCAGTGTTATGGTCTCCCTCACTCATGCTTTATTTTTTTGCAACTTTGCACGGACCTCGCTCGGATGCTCTAGCGTCTTTTGAGTTATGACTCAGAACGTTTGAAAATAGGGCTAGGTCACTAGGCATATATGCATGTCCAAGTTAGTAATATTATTGTGTTATGTGGCGCGTGGTTAGGTTAGGATGTCCTAGTCGACTGGTGCAAAATCACGCTTTGGAGACCAACGCCCCACGTGACGGTTCGCGTGTGGGTCCGATCTAGGCGTGGACTGCACGTACCCCTTATGCTACAGAGTACGAGAAACACCCTTGTCTGGACCACCTCCGCGATTGCACGTAAAAGCTTTCGCGTGTAGCTCAGTAGCTCAGCGGAGATACACCCACCCAAGGGATGGTAATAACTCCTGCGGGTGGAGGTAAGTTGTACCTCGCGAGACCCTATCATGTCGTAGGGGCTCGATGGAGGTATAGCTGGTGCACTCGACCGGAGCAGCTCCGCTGCTTCCCTTTACGTGATGCAACTCGTGAATCTGCCAATCCTGTGTGACACGGTCGGGAAGGTCCCCTTTACGGCCTCTACGAGGACCGTGTGCTTGGCAACATGACCGAGGATTTTGGGTGGGGGTCAAACCACCAGAACGAGACTAGAGATTCTCGCCTCAATCCTGAGGTTATTTCAAAGTTTATGGCCGTCAGTGAGGACTATCAACGGAAAAACACGAAAGTTCGGACTGTCAATACGCGTGGTGCGAGGGGTATAAGCAAATTTCGTTGGGCCACGGGTTTAGGGGCAAAGTATAACTCAAGCGTCAACTGTAAAAATAAAAGAATTAGGAAAGAAAAAGGGGGAATGTGTTGAATCCACTGCTTCTCTCACCCCAAGTTCACACCAACCTTACTACAAGGACCCAGAAACACAGGGACTTCCTAGGCATCCAAGTCGAAACCGCGAGGTCCGTCCGATCAACCAGAGGCCTCGTCCTTTAACAGGGGTATCAAGGCTTGAAAGCCCACCGGAAGAGCTCCCATGTTGTGAGAGAGGCTGGGATATCGAGTTGAGCCTTCATACCCCAACACCAACATCCGCTAGGAACATGAATTTCCTAATCGACACCAACGGCAGTTAAACTGAGGTTTCCACGTGGCGTGGGCCACCAACCATGGACGCACCGTAAAATCGGTGTAACGCAAGATCAGTGACGGGGAGGAAAATCGGTCGATCAAGACAAACCCAGTCCTTCTTATATGGCAGGCCTTAGACGGATTGTAAAAGTGAACCCGATCGACCCGCAACTGAGTCTTTCGCACATCCACATCGCACTACATGCCACATTCATCGACGATCGGAAAGGCGGAGGGTCGCTATGGCGGATCAACGTGATCGACGTGAGGTTGGCGCACTGGCAGTTACCCGCACTTGCGTTCAACGCCACAAACCTAGACTCCATGCAAATATCAAAAAGTCCTACCCCACTCACTCTCACTTATCAAAAATGCAAGTTTAGGCACACAACGTCGTCAATCTCACAATAGCCACTGTAACAAAAACGACGATGGCCGGGTAGCACAGAGTTCGGGTGGGTCGATGAAACGCCAACGTCCCTGGCTATTGGTTATGAGCCGAAGATAGCGTAGAACTCGACACGTAGCGCTTGCGGCGCAAGAGGGGAGAGAGGGAAAGGTTGGCGACGATCTCACGCACACACTCCGCGTAGAGATCAACAGTTGGTCCAAAAACAGTGGGTATCAACACTCATGCATGCAAGTAGACGTTTGAGACCCAGTGAACCCTAAGGCCACACTTATGTGCACAAATACACCGAAGATCGTCACTCTATGGTTCCACACTCGTACTTCCACATACTTTCTGACAACGAAGCATTCGTCATCCATAGACACTCACAAGAGTATTACACTTAGTTTGAGCACATAGGACGCTTGGACAAAGCAGCAACGTGAGCATTCATCATCGATAGACATTCACAGGAGTATACACTTAGTTTGAGCAGATACGACGGTATTCAAAATTCTCAACAAGACTGACACTCCGCGTGCGCAGCCACCATCCCGATCTCGATGTGAACCAACCATAGCCACAAGGCCCTGCTGTTGGCCACGTTCTCGTCGCCACCACCGCTAAGTCCCTCTGAATGCCTTCCCCCAAGTCTACCGCTATCTACACCCCACATTGTCACTCCGCCCATTCCTTGGGCACGTCGAACCTGTTCGGCGTCGTGGTTTTCGTGCATAGCTTGTGCAACATTGCAGCCGAGATGAAAGAGAGAGAGAGGAGGGGGCTGCGTGAATTTATAGTGGGGAATGCGGGGCACCAGCATGTCATGCGGGGAGCGGGGGCATAGACGAGGAGGAGAGGAGGAAACGTTTCCAAAGGATCGAAGAAGGCGGGACGATCAAACATTTCGCTCAATTGGGGTGTTCGTTCAAGTGGTGCGCATAAATTCGCTTTTGCAGCATTGATCCAGCCATCCCAACTGACGCCCAATTCAATTGTGCCAAGGAGTTAGGTGAGGATTGGATGAAGGGTTTGGAGGAAGACAAAGTGGTACGTGGAGAAGAGCGCTGGCAAGAAAGGAAGTTGGTGCGCGCATGCAAAGCAGGAAGCGAGCCCGCGCGGCGAGCAAGAATTGAAAAATGACGTTAACCGAAATCCATAACTGTTTCTTGCAAGTTTCTGCACGGTCGCGAATTGACCGCGCAAAACTAATTAGAACAAGGACAGGGGCAATCCTGTGGGATGCATGCATTTGGTCCTCGAAAATTCAGCAATGGATCCCGTTACCCGAAATCAGTCAAGGTCTGTACTTCAGGGTCCACTTTGGGTTTTAGACCGTTCTCGAAGTTGCGAGGTACTGAGCTTGGCTCATCACAAGTCTCTGCACCGAAGCTGGGTAATGATCGCAGTACTCTGGGTTGATTATGGAGGGATTCCCCCTATTTCAATCTTATAATACAGCTAAGGGGAAACTACGCGGGAGTCACAAAAACAAGTTATAATTGCGGTGTGGGCCAAGATACAGTTTGCAATTGCAGTTTGGGCACCCTACCTGGCCAGAAAGCATTGCCCGAACTGCAATTGCAGACTGTATCTTGGCCCATAGTGCAATTATAACTCGTTTTTGTGACTCCCGCGTAGTACCCCTGAAGTTAAAGAGAAGGGAAAAGAAGAACAGGCAGTTTCCCCCCTTGAAAATCAAATACTCCCCGGTATATTCGGGAGCCAAGCGGGTTCGGTGCTACGGGACCGGAATGGCTGATGGCGCCAGCCAAAATGAGGCGGTTCGTTTTCTTTTCGGGCACAGGGCGATTTTAGGCTCGGCAAGGATAGCTAAAGAACGGTACTGGTGGTTACCAGCACCAGTACACCATACATAGGCCCGCGGGTGTCAGCATGGAACCTGCTCCACTTCGACCGGCGCATATTGTTTTTTGCAAGGGGCACATCCCATGCCGCGCAGCCCCTCCGAGTTTGCTCATGACGACAAAAACGTTCTGCAAGGCTGGGGCGTGTACTGGCTATGGTGATATGAGCATCCTCCCAATGTAGAAGGCTCCATCTATTGGTGGGGAACTGCACCTGCTGGAAATCGAGTCCAGCTTCACTGTGTTATACAATGCAAAGTTCGTTTTTTTTTTTTTTTTGTGAAACCCTACCAATGTTAGTGTTGCTGATAAGAGCAGACACCACTAACACCTGGGTAGAGACTCCATCTATTGGTGGGGAGCATCACCTGCTGGAAACCGGGTCCAGCGTCCCTTTTACATAGTCTTTGTTTCTTTATCAAAGTATGTGGAGATAAAGATTGCCTCTTCAGCCAAACCAAGGCCGCCAGATACCATAATTAAATCTAGCAAGAAAATTATCTCCTGGAAATAAAAAAGCCCTATACTGAAGACAAGCAAAGTTGTGTGTTCCATCTATATGTACAATTCAGGAGACATAAAAACAGGCTTGCTCTGAGACGATCCTTTTTATTTCTTTTTTACTTTTTTCTGGGAGACTATCCTCTATATAGGGCTACCGGTAGGGACACCCAAGGAGCCTCTGATTCGTGAGCATAGCCTTTATGGGCCATTTGGCTAACAGGGCCATTTCTCTAACAGCAGTTTGTAACAGACAGTAGGCTGCGCACAGCTCACCAGATCTGGCAACATAACTTTTCCCTGACGTTCCCTACAATATCAAGGCCCTCTGCCCTCGATACTGGTAGGGTGATTGTCCTCAGCGCTGGTCACACTTGGGTAGGATAGTAGACTGCCATCCGTCTAGTATGCCACCTCTAAAACAACCTGGGCTGCCATCCGTCTAGTATGCCACCTCTACAACAACCTGGGCTTGTCACACTGAGGTAGGATAGTAGGGACATGGTCCTGAGTGCTGGTCACACTGAGGTAGGATAGTAGTGACAGGGGGTGCGCTGGGAGTAGGGTAGGTGGCGGGGATGGGTAGGGTAGGTGGCGTATCCTGTCAGGACAACCATTGGCTGCCGCTGCCAGCAATCACAGCCGGGGCTAGGTCCCACTTGCACGAATTAAGAGATACTGACCGTAGATAGCAAAGATCAACGGCCTAAAACTCCTAATTTGCGCAAGTGGGACCTAGCCCCCGGTCTGGTCCTTGGCCTCTACAACACCCTGGGCTATTTGCCTATCAAGGCCCTTTGTCAGAACGTACGTGGATCTGCTCACTCCTCGAGTAGGGATAATACGTCAGACTGATAATACCGCCACCATTAACGGAGCAGGGTCCCACCTAGGGCATCCGGCGTCCCTCAACTACTCTCCTCACGCGCAAAAGACAAAAATTATGGCATTGCATCTTTCCAGCAATAGATGGCCCTTTTTTTCTTTTTTTTTCTTTTTTTTTCTTTCCTGAGAAGATGAAGGGTTTATTACTCAAGCAAACTTGGGGCCGGGGCCGAGGTCCCACTAGCAACGAGGATCGGATCGAATGCCTGAATCTGGATGTGTTTTATGCAGAGATGCAGAAACGCAGTTCAATCTCGATTTCCTGCACCTGTTCACAAACAATCCAGATTCAGGCATCGATCCGATCCTCTTTGCTAGTGGGACCACGCCCCCGGAGACTGGACCAAGACAACAGACTACTCAGGCCATCTCAGTTGCTGCTCCTGGAAAACCGGTCCAGTGGCCCTGAGCTCTTATAGCTCCCCAAAGAAAAAGGCTGCGACCTTCCACCTTCCTGTTACACTCTTGCTGCTAGAGAACCCTTTTTTTTTTTTTTTTTTNTTTTTTTTTTTTCCTTTTTTTTTTTGAAAGTCCATGGTAGCGACCGGGAATAGAACAACTGCCTACTACCGGTAGTAGTCATGTGTACCCGATGAAGCAATGGTAGCTTGCTAGGAAAATGCAGACCCCTCTCCCTCTTTGATTGTTGAGTGGCAGTGGAGCATTTAAGGCAACAAGACAAGAAAAGGACGCTGTATGGTACTGGGACAATAAAGTCCGTTGTCTACAGCAGAAAAAAAAAACTTCTTCCCATCTCTCTCTCTCTCTCTCTCTCTCTCTCTCTCTCTCTCGCGCGCGCGCGCGCGCGCGCTGGACAATAAAGTCCGTTGTCTACAGCGGAAAAAAAAAACAATTTCTTCCCACCTCCCTCTCTCTCTCTCTCTCTCGGGGCAATAAAGTCCGTTGTCTACAGCGGAAAAAAAAACAATTTCTTCCCAGCTCTCTCTCTCTCTCTCTCTCTCTCTCTCTCTCTCTCTCTCTCTCTCTCACACACACACACACACACACAAGTGGACTGTAGAAACAAACAAACAAACAGGAAGGGAGTGGGCTCCCTGTTACCGGGTGTGAATGAATGGATCCCCTGTGTAAAGTGGTAGAAGGTAGAACATGCCAAGCATCCTGCTTGCCATCCATGTGTTGCGGAACTGACCAATCTCCAATTTGGGAAAAGCAGGGGACGGGAGGTGCTTCTCTCCGAGGTGCGGTGTGGTGGTCGGCGGTCCTGCAACTGCATGTAACCTGCGCAGGTCGTCGGATCGCGGCAACGACAAACAATTCGTTTTTGCTTTCCCGGCGAAAGCCCTGTTTTTCCTTTTTAAACTCTGGATTGGTTGCTGAGCAGTTTGACACGTGTACCATTCAGCGACCGGGCACGTGCCAAACCCAAGTAAGGAAAACTTGTGCACTGAGAGGTGCTTATACCACCACCCCGGGTACTAACCGGAGAGCCCTGTTGTCAAAAAAAAAAAAAAAAAAAAAAAAAAAAAGCCAGTTCGAGCAGAACGGAGGGCAACAGAGGAGAGTGGAAGAACGTCTGCGGTAGAAATCCCGCCTGTCGTCCTTGCCCGTGGTCAGGAAACAAACCTCTGTGTCCAGGTCGCGGGAGAGCTCCCGTGCTTTTTATTTGATTTGATAGTTTGATTTGGGTTTATTGCTGGCACTTTTTTTTTGTTGTTAAAGAAGGAAAAAATAAAAATATCCCGACAGTCTGCCTAACAATTCAATTCGGGTGTTGCAATGGATGATGCGGGGGCAGAAATCCAGCGGCTATCGATCGCAACGCGGGGGTCAAGAAGGGAGGGAGAGCTTAAGAACCCGGGCGGCCGAAATAGACCTGCACAGCTACAACCACCTGTCAATGGCCATACCATAGTGATCATGTATTTCTGGACACGGGGGTTTCATACTTGGACAACGAGCTTGTGCCGCCGAGCGTGCCTGACACGTGTCAAATCCGTGAGCAAGGACAGGCCAGCAACCAGTCCCAAAGCCCAGCAGAAAGCCGATGCGGAGGAGGAGGTGGCGGAAAGAGGAAGATCGTCGGCACACCCGAAGGACAGGCGAGAAGGAGGAGAAGGGAGGGAGAGAATTGGGACGAGGGGGAACTGTTAGAGCAAGCAGAGTAAGAAGAAGAGGAAGAGAGGAAAAGGACCCGGAAGACAAGAAAGAGATCACGGCGGGGAGGGGAGGAGACTGAAGAGGACAGAAGGACAACGAAATCAACGAAGAGGAGAGATCGACGAGGAAAGGAGGAGGAAGAGACCAGCGACGAGGAGAGATCGAAAAGGAAAGGAAGTGGAGAAGGTCATCCAGGAGGAGAGATCGAAGAAGAAAAGGAGGAGAAGCAGATTAGCAACGAGGAGAGAGAGAAAGAGGAAAGGAGGAGGAGGAGAAGCAGATCAGCAACGAGGAGAGAGAGAAAGAGGAAAGGAGGAGTAGGAGATCGGCGACGAGGAGAGCGAGAAAGAGGAAAGGAGGAGGAGGGAGATCGGCGGCGAGCAGAGAGAGAAAGAAGAAAGGAGGAAAGGCCATACGACCGGTAGGGGTTGGATTCGGAAGAGTGCAGTGACAAGCAAGGAGGCCAGACGACCGGTAGGCTGGACTGCAAGCTGGCATACGCGAAGGAGGCCAGACGGTACTGGCACCCCACTGACCCGGGCACGAGATCACGTGCCGCAGTGGCGTATGGCACGATCATCACGGGCCCTGATCCATACAGTGCAATCATGCACCGCGTACCGGCACAAGGCAGAGGCGGACAGATATTTTGGTACCTACACACTTCGGCCATTTTTCCCTTCCCAGACGTTGTGGTCTTTAGCAGTCCGGACATGCTGCTTGCTCCTGTTCGTGATGGATAGATCGACGGCGCCTGATGCGTCCGTACAAGTGGCTGCGGTGAGAACGTCGGGGTCGCAGTTACACTGCGCATGCGTCATCAACACACACACGAGCTGCTCAGAGGCGGAAGCATTCATTCCAACCTTAGTGGAAGAACTCGTCAGAGGAGGGTGTGTGCAAGACTGTAGCCGAAAGGAAGAATGCCAGAAAGCCTACTTCTCCTTCCTCGCTGTCATCGAGGAATGCATCCATAAGCTATCTGCCCGCCCAGACGTCGCCAGCATCAAGTACACCTATGCCTCCACATGCCAGGTACGCCTCTCTCTCTCTCTCTCTCTCTCTCTCTCTCTCTCTCTCTCTCTCTCTCTGTGTGTGTGTGTGTGTGTGTGTGTGTGTGTGTGTGTGTGTGTGTGTGTCTCTGTCCGTGCCGGCGGTGCACGTGCACGCGCGCTGGCGTATCGCTGCAATGGAGGGGGTGGGGGTCGTAAGCTTGCGCTCCCAACAGGGGCACGACGGGGATGAGCTGACGCGGGCCCGACCGTCGGTCCAGCAAGGGCGTGGGCGGGCCTACCGAAAAGATTCCAGGCCGGAGGGGCATGTATGATGAAGGGGCGGTTGCAGGGGCATAAGAGGAATCTTACCTCCTTTTTTTCAAATGCGGGTCCCTTATGCCCTTTTTCCTCCTTTTTTTTCCGTGTGTTTTTTGGGAAACTGGTGAAATACCCCTCAACATTCGCATATATGCTAAAATACCCCTAAAAGATGTTGGGCAGAGCGGATACCCCTGTGAAATTTCAAAGGTCGTGAAATGCCCTTTTGGATTTAGATCTCTGCATTATGCCCCTGTGAGGGGACTGCCAAGTTTGTGCTGTACTCCTGTCAGAGGCAGAACGCAAACTCTGTTACCCTTCCTCCTTGCCGAGAGAGAAGAGAGAGGGGAGGAGAGAGGGAGAGAGGGAGAGAGGGAGAGAGGGAGAGAGAGAGATAAAGAGATAAAGAGAAAGAGAGAGGGAGAGAGGGAGAGGGAGGGGAAGAGAGGGAGAGGTACAGAGGGAGAGAGTGGTGGAGAGGGAAAGTATGAGTTGAGGAAAGGAGCAAGGGTGTGAGTGAGAAGGAGAGAGGGCGGGGAACACAGGGGAAAGCGGGGCACACCTACAATTCAATCCCCATTGCCCCCCATAGAGAGGTAGCCCTTTGCCCCCCCAATTGGCATTAATCAGAGACAGCTGATGTTTGTAGGGGGAGGGACCAGAGGGGGGACCAGAGGGAAGAGAGAGATTGGTCTAGATGGCATGGTTTTCTTACGTTACTAGGTGACCCGTAGCCGGTATCGCCCACTTGTTGTACCACGTATCCCGGTGGGCGCAGCCCCTGAATAATGTCAATGATAGAATTCAGGAAAAATGATAAGAAAATATGAAGTCTCAGCTGATGAATCACAAATGCCCCCTCAAGTAGCGGGCAGCCCAGCCAACCAGGGGTGACCACTTGCGCTCGCAGGTAAGGTAGGCTAAATCAAAGTACTAAATCTTCAGGGTCAGAAAGAATCAGCAATGGTCTTAGCAATCCTAAGCGTGTTTGCTTAGTACTTCTATTCCTCTAACAAAATTTACACCCTTAGCTATCTCTGATGCAACCGGATTTTGTTATTGCTCACATGTATAAATAACAAAGATTAACCTATGTCTACCAAACCCTATATAGTGACGTTCATAAGGCACTGTAGTGCGAATTTCTTGATTATTTGAGATGCACAACCCATCTTTTTAATTGGATGTGATGAACAAAAGTCTTCAGCTACTCTATATGTGAACACTTGTTGAGGTTTGTCTCTTATTCTAAATATAATCTCACTAAGGACTTCATGTTCGACGTATGTGCTTCAAATCTTTTGTTGAAGGTCTTGCCATGAATCAATGTAAGTCACTATTTTTCCTTTAAAAAGTTTGTCTTTCAAGACAAGGCATATGCTATGACATTGTAGCTCAAAGTCAAATTCGGGGATCTCTTATACCCATCTAGTTAGCTTAGTGGACATTCGAGACTGGTAAGGTCTCGCAATCTTAGTACACCTCAAAATGCCTACCAACAAGAAGCTCTAGTTGTTCGTCAAAGGGATAAGAAAAGGTATGTCCTGCAGCCCCATACCATTCCAGATTAGCAGCGTCTCAATAGCCTTATGGGCACCAAGGTCAACAACAAAAGATGAAATGTTAGGTTATGGTTATAGTAGACAGGCTTAGCAAGTATGCATAATCGATTCCGCTATTACCAAAAGCAGAGTTAGACTTAGTTTCTCCCAAGTTCTGTATGTTTTTGGTCAAGGATAATGTGCATCCTCTAACCGTAGTTAGTGATAGAGACATAACGGTTTATGAAAGTATATGGATCACAACTGACCATGTCATCCAAGAGAAATGAACGGTCACACTGAATACATAAACAAATTGATACAATAGACTCTCTGTATGCATATTATACCAGATCATATCGGTCGGGACGAACACTTACCATAGGTAGCCAGTAGGGATCGTAGTGAAGGAGTTCCATGACGTTCACTGAGTAGAAAGTGACGTCCTCCTGGCGTATGAAGTGATTGAACTGGCGGGGGAAAGTGAAGGCGATGTATGGGTGGGACCTCGACAAACGAGGGTCTTGGGGAGGTAGGTCGAGAGGGGTGTCACCCGTGGTACCAATGAAAGGTACACGATGAGTCTAACCACACTTCGCTATGAGAATGGGTGTCTTGGTCGCCCATTTAACCTCTATACCAGGGAACTTGAGAGACAAGGGAGTGTCGAGAATGAGGTCGTACCCAGTCTCCAACTCATCGAAGTGTGCGGAGGAATGGTAGCGGTGAGACACCTGGGTATTATCCCGCAACTGAAGGATAAGGGAAAAGTGGAGGTCCGGGACCGTTTAATCGAAGAAACGTTGCGTCTTGTTATCTCCGAAGGTAACGGAGATAGGAGAGCGAGACTCGGAGGTAGCCAGACGAGCTTCCTCAACAATTCGAGGGTGAACGAGATTGCCCTGCGAGCCGGAGTCTCATAAAGCACGGTGGAACCTTGTAGATGTCATGAGGTGAACGAGAATGATCAGGAGGGTGCGTTTAGGGTCAGAGAGAAGAGCTAAAAGACGACACAAGACATGTATGTGTCTAGTAAGTCGCTCCTACCGAGCTTGAAAAATGAAGGGGAGATGACACAACATCATCGTCAATCGCCAGCTGAGCACTACAACGAGTTGTGCGAATAGGAGGGGAAGGACTAGATGCGGCGGTATGTTGTGGGGCAGATGGTACCTCGACAAACGATGATTAAAGGGAACTGCATCTATCGTGTCCCGAGGAACCTTTGGTGTCGTAGCCAAACGGGCGAACCACGACTCAGCGATCGAAAAGAGGACTACAGATGAGGCCTCAGCGGTACATTGCACAGTGACTTGGTGGATGGCTCGGGCCGGGAGGCACCGGGGGGGAACAACGATCGACGTTGACGAGAGATGTCAGTATAGTATTAATCGAGAGCGGCATGGTATGGGCAGCGCGATGAGGTGTGTCCATCCTGGCGGCAAACGAATGCAACCACAACATGCCTCGATGGCAACACACTCATCATGTGCCAGTCTTCACGAGGACGAGCAAAACCCTGTAAGAGGTCCACCTGAGAGATAGCGAACATGCGAACATCAGTTTGTGCGGACCTACTATAAGCATGATACATAGCAGACATGGCCATCCGCAAACGATCGGTCATCGGGATAGTCTTATCGTCCAAATAGTACTGGATGACGTCCCGAAGCTCGAGGTTGTCAGGGGCGTCCCCAAGGGTAGGGTCAAGCTCTGTCGTAGCCTCGTCGTCGTACTCGAGTGAACTATAGTGTCGAGAAAATGACACTCCTGGCTGAGTTGGGCGGCAAAAGCGACCGGTGAAAGAGGAATGACCCCGAGTGGTACCACGAGACTGAGTGGTGGTGTCGGACCGCGAAGAGAATGGGGCATGGGAAAAACGACTCCACATCCTCTAATACTGATAAGCAGCCTCGCATGTCTGCCCCGCCGAAGAGAATTTCTGCCGCTATAGCTATGTGCGGTAGTCAGCTGAGAGACTAACAAGAAACTGCTTGGTGAGAGTGACCAAGTAAGGCGGACGTCCTGAAATACCTAGATGTGACGCGACAAGTCGGACGTTGCAGAGGGTGACTCCATCTAAGGCATTGATCGCATCGTGGCTAGCGCCAAAGCCCATCTTAAGAAAGGTGTTGAAGTCCACGAAAATGTGAACCGCACCCGTGCGGCGATGGGCATAATAGTTCTTCCACACGACAGAAAGGTTGCCTCGCAATTTTGTTGCGAGTACATCACACCACATCTCCTGAGGAATGGTCATCAACGTTAGTGTGTGTGTGGTGATCTGCAACCACTGCGACACACGTAGTCTGCCATCACAGTTGGATACGTCCGAGAGGCGCACAAAGGGGGGTCCACTATGCTGACAACAAGGAGAAAGAGGTTGGGGTGCCTACATAGCGATAACAGAGGTGCAAGGAGGGACTTAAGAATGACGTGAAGGTTCATGGGGTCCACAGGGTCCTGACCCTGAACTATCGGGTGGGTGGGCGCCTGAGAGATGGGCGATGCCCCTACAATCTCCTCGGATGAATTTGTGGGGAAAGGAGGAAGGGGAGTAGACGTGGTGGAAGGTGGAGAGAGAGGTGGAGAAAAAATGGGTTGTTGTGTGGGGAAACGGACCCACTTTAAGAGAGAGGGGACCACGAGAGCGGAGTGGGTAGTTGTGAGTTCGCTCGCTCCGTGACCAGCAAGTCGCGCGTGAGAGGGTGGCACGAAACCGGTCGAAGGGAGAGGATCTGTTCGGGCTCAGGGTGCTCGACGGGAAGAGTTGGGAAAAAAGGGGGGGTGGGAGAACCTTAAACCCTAGAAAAACTATAAGAAAACCCTAACCGGACTTATGAGAGATTGGGGGGGTAGAAACAACCTAATCAAAAAGAGAGTAACAACCGTGGAGGGGAGGGGGGAACAGGAAAAAAAAAAGAAATAGTGATTTTTTGAGATAAAAATAAAATAAATAATTAAATAACCGAACGCAGGAGAGTGAAAAAATAGATGTATATTTTTTAATTTGGCAGCATTTTCCCACCCCCCATGGGGTCAAGATGTGTCAAGAGAAGAAAAAATACCAAGAAAAACACACTAACTTTCAAAATACCGCAAATCAAAATTTCTAGAGAAATAAACAAATAAATGAGTAGGTGAAGGAAAGCAAAGAAAAGACTAAATGAGTAGGTGAAGGGAAAAAAAAAAAAACTAACTCTTTAATTTTTCAAAAATTTTAACAGCATTTCATTACCCTTATAGGGTCGAAGTGTGCAATTAAGAAAATGACTAAGCGAAAAGATAAAACTTCACCAGCACTTCATTACCCCCATGGGGTTAAAGTGTGTTGGAATAAGAGACTAAGTAAAAAAAAATAAAATTTTGGCAGCACTTAGTTACTCTCAAACGGTCAAAATGTGTGGTAACAACAAAAATGGCTAAGAGAAAGATTTACGGGTGCCGCAGAGAAATTCAAATTTTCATAATTGAAAAAGAAAAACAAGAAAATGAAAAAAGAGGAGGTAATAGGATAATTTGAATTTTTGGAGGGGAAAAAAAATCAAAGACGGACACAAAAGAAGAGAGAAAGAAAAAATTTGAAGTTGGGGAGAGAGGGTTGAGAAAACGTTGAGGGAAAAAAAAAAGGTGAGAAATAGAGAAATATCGACATGGAAAATGAGGGGGATGACGAGATTTGAGTTGCGGGGAAAAAAAAAGGAGGGGAGGGTGAGAGAATGAGAGAGAAAAATGTGAAAAAGGTGGAGAGCAGAATACAAATTAATAGAAGAAGGTAAGTGAAGAGAGGAGAAAAAAAACAATGATCGAAGATGAAAGAGCAGTGGAAAGGTGGGGAGATAAGTAAAAAAAAAGTTGGGGGAAGAGTACGAGAGGGTGAGAGATTAATAGTAGAAGTAGAAAAAAACAATTAAAGGATGGAGGAGAGAAAGAAAAGAGGGTGGGAAAGTGGGTTAGTGAGGGGAAGATGATACTAAGCTCCTGATTCGCCAAGAGCAGATACTATTACCAAGATCCACATGATCTTGACCTTCAAGATACTAGCAGAATGCTGCTGCAGCAATGAACAAAATAATAAAAATAATCTGGGTGTGTCGAAATCTTGATCAGCCAACCAGATCCCACTGTAGTGCTGCCCCTTAACTAGGGAGGTCTTCAAAATCCTCATCAAGCAGCCCAGGTTCTAACTCTGTTAGTTGCACTCCCAGATCTTGATAAAATATAATGTGGGAGGTGGCTAACGGGGTCAGTTGGAGCACGGCGGCGCACACGTGTCTCTTTGTCTCCTGCCACGAGGTATCCTTCTCTCTCATCACTGCGCTTCTGATTTTCCTGCTGTTTTCCGTTGCCGAACCTTGAAAATGCATGAGAATCCCCTTGTTTGGGATTTGTTGTTTCCACGAGGTGAGATGGGTGAGAGTGAGTAACATTCCCGCTCTGATACCAATGTGAGAAACCTGCCGGTATGGCGGTCCATCATGATCAAGACGAAGAGATAAGGATGAGGGAGACGGAGATGAAGCCGGAAAGGACAACGCAAATCCAACAAAAACTCAACATGTACATACTCTAAACTGTGCAAATGAAGAATCCCTTGAAATACAGACTGCATCTGGGGTATACCCCCAGCAGACTGACAAGGCTGGACTTGACAGGTTTGGTACCGACAGTGGCAGGACTAGACTGGACTGAATATCTATGTGGCTTGTGAGATCAGGCAAATGGCCTGGTCCCACGAGCCGAATAGGCAAATAGCCCAGATAACAGGTCAAAGTAGCTAGAGGCCACTGCAAGGCGGGTGCTAACTCATTTATGGTGTCGAGCGCATTGATTCTGTAGGGGGAACCTCCCGGCCACGTCATGCAAAATTTTGCAAAACTTGTCGTGAAGAGCGTTTGCCACTCCGAGCGAGTGCACGAGCTGTACCTCTCGCGAACCCCTATGACAGGATAGGGTCACACGAGACACAACTTACCTCCACCCGCGGAAGCTGTCACCATCCCTTAGGTGGGAGTATCCCGCCGAACTCCGAACCACATGCAAAGTTTTTTTGTATACAATCGCATAGTTGGTCGAGCCGAGGGCGTTTCTCGTTCATTGTACCATAGGGGGTACGTGTGGTTAACGCTCGAATCGGACCCATACGGGAATCGTCGTCCGAGGTGCTGATCTCTCCAACGCGATCTTACGTTGGAAGACTAGGACAACTATTCTAACCACGCGATACACTATTCAACTAAAACTTGAGTCTACTAGTCTCTTTTTCCGCTTGATCCGTAACTGTTCTCATGCCTGAGTGCAAAAATATCGCGCACAAGACTTCGCATAAATAATTGTCGTTTTCCAACGCTCTATCATAATGACTAGTCATGCACGAATACATGAGGAGTCGTGATGATGGAGTACTATGTAGTGCCCATAAACATGAAATCCCCTTTAAATCGTGGGATTGCATCTGGCGTTTGGGTATCGGCTGACGTGCGCGCTAAAGGGCTAGTTCCATAGCGAGCGCAGAAGTGGATCGAGCACCCTGCCATCTTCTGTATCCTGTTGTGCCCTAAGAGGGGTGCGGTAGGATGACACTAAGGGCAAAAGGGAACTTGGAGTGGTGGTGAGTTGTCTAGCGCACCACCAGCAACACACTAACCATTCTACCCGGAACCTTATCATTCCACCAAAATAACTTATAAACAAGGAAAATCAAATTGTTATGCGCGCGCGATCTTGTAATTATTCGTAGGCCTATGCCTATGCAAAACACGCGCGTGTGCCGACTATGATATTCGTACGCAAGGTAGTGGCCAAGTCGAGCGTCGTCCCTTTGCGAGTGTTCCGATCCATAACTTATTCCGGGCGAGACTTCAGGTGTAGTTCGCATGCGAGAATGCTTAAGAGGGACGCACATGCAAGTGAAATCGTAATATTCAGATATGCGAACCCTCGTAACCGACTATCATGACGACGCTTCACGCGATACCCACAATCGTCACCTTTCGCGGATTTCAGCGTTGTGCACGACATTCAAGTATTAGAGATGAATTGTGGTGAAGAAAATTTCCTTCACGATATTGAGCGACTGAAGGATAAGTCGTTCAACCCTCGCGTTGTCTCTGTCCCTTAGGCGGAGCTCTGTAATGGGCAAGGCGCGAATGCTCGACGCATAGAGGAAACCCTTTTGTGCCGAGCAGGAACCTGAAACGTCATGGATAAGGACCTCGAATTCCAGGTTCAAGACCAACGTCCGACCAATTAATTCAAATAGCAAAAACACGCATGTACATTATCGAGGGTATCGTGAGAGTTATGCATGTGTACATTTACTTTACCATAATGTCTACGTGAAAATAAAGTGGTTCAATCACTCAGACAAAAAAGTTGTGTAATATTATACGATCACTCTCATAAAAGTGTTGTGGTTTGTCTATCAACATTCACGCAACACACAAACAATCATCAAGACTCAATCCAAAATCACTCACTCATACATGCGATCACACAAAGTTTAAACAACAACATCGCACACATTAAAAGAGTCAACTTTACCATTCTCTGCGACTCATACCATGCCTTATGCATGCAAGCCCGAACCATTTTCCACCATCCCACAATAAAGGAACTCAATCTTTAAACATGACAATTCATAAAGAATTCTCGGTGAAAATCCAAGAAATATAAAAACCAACAGGGGCTAAGGCCTTAGGTTGAGATGCAAAAATAGGTAAATTGTGTCGTAAACCGACCTGTTATCGAAAGATGACAAAATAATGATTTTTTGTAGAATCAGGACGAACGAATCAATCATTCATCGAATGTGTAGACCCGCATCACAATACAGGCAAAAAAAAACAAATACTATGTTTAAAACTAGAAGGAGAAACTGATCCATGTTGTAGCTCAACTCCTCTATTAACTTCTTCATTATATTCCTCTAATCGGTACCATATATTGCTGAAAATTTCGGCGGCATCTTCCTTAGACAGGGTGGATTGCCAAATTTTCCCTAAAAAAAAATAATTGAACTCTCAAAATTTCAAAAAAAATTGGCAGCGCTTCCGTAGGAAAAATGTATTTCCAAAAATTTCATGAGTCAAAAAATTACCTTTTTCATACGTGTAAAATTTTTGGCAGCGCTTCCCATAGGAAAAAGAGGCTGCCAAATTTTATATAAAGCTGAAAATGCGAAAGCAAATGACAAGTATACTTGGGATTAACTTCTGACACTCACTTGATAATTAGAACCGAAGAGAATCTACACGATCCTTCTTTTGAAAATGGTCTCGTGAGTTAGCACTAGTCCCAACTTCTTGTAAGGTCAGTTTTATCTTATGCCAAACTTTATTCTCATCATCGATCTTACCTGCTTATAGATCCAACACTCAGCGAGCATCTAAAGCGACTAAGCAATCAAGATAATATTACAAAAATATATAAAAAAGAAACACAGATAAGTGAGCACAATAACATATATCGTCAACCCTCAAGTTTCTTTCCAGATCACATAGTTCGTTTCAGTCTCACGTTATTACCCTTTTACCCTTCCTTATGTAAGGCATAAGACTAACTGACGTGTCTAAGTTATATGACTATGTCACACAAACTTATGATGTCCTAGCCTGGTATAACAAGTAAACATAAAACATATCATTATGTCGCACCAACTTATGGGGTGACCAACTTTTGCCTAGACAATTGACATAAGGTGTATGATCAGGTCGTACCAACTTATGGTGACGTTGGTCAGCCTAAACATTCGACTTACACAAATAACTGGCTGCCTGAACTTATGAGGAGGTCCAATCTTTGCCTAAACAAACGACAAGAGGCATATGACTAGAACACACCAACTTATGGTGTGGCTAACCAACCCAAACAATGACATATAGCATGAAACTAAGCTACCAAACTTATGGGCAGTCCATCCTACTTAAACAAACAACATGTACGTATGACCGAACAACCCCCAACTTATGGGTTCGCCCAACTTCCGCAACACAACTACATTTAACAATTAAGTTCACACCTTCATTCTCTCTTCTTGCAAATGGTCATGTCACTCCAACTCATAGAGATCCTTAACCAAGCCTCAATTATTTTTAAGAATAACTAAGTTTATATTATATCTCTGCATTTTGTGTTATCATGGACATATGACTGAACCATCTAACTTATGGATGAGTCCAACTTGTCCAGGTTATCTCTCAATTTTATACTCTTAATCTTTTTTTTTTTTTTTTTGCTTTTGTCTTTTACAGGCTTATGTCACAACTTATGGCGCTTAAACTGCCAATGATATAATATACAAATAAATATATCAGATTTTATACTTCAGTTCTATTTATGTTCATGGCTCATGGCTTGGTCACACCAACTTATGGTGTGACTAACCTCTGTCTGTGTCCCCCTCATAAATAAACATAGAACTAGACATACACACTTAAAATGTGCCCAACTTTGTTCATCAACAAAAGAAACAAGGATTATGAGTACCCAACTTATGAGTTTCATCCTCCATTCAGAAACCCCACGAAAAAATGCGCGACTGGACTGTCCAACTTATGGAGCATCCTAACCTATGAAAATCAAGCAAACAACCCAATGTACAAAAAGAAACATAACACCGAACTCACGCACTTAGAATGGACTTAGCCTCTGGTTAACCCAGTTAGACACAAGCAAAACCAACCTTCCTCTCGCCTTCCCCCATCTGTCTGAATTCACACAAATAGTTTGTACTTTTACACATACTTCAATGATTTTTCCTCGTATTAAATCCTGAAAATAAAAATAGAAAGTAAATTAATAGCATTTTCAGGCATATTTTAAACAGAGTAGACGGTAGTATAGCTAGGGGAAGGGATCACACGTGTACGGCGGTTATACTTGTATGTTCCCTGCCTCTGGAACCCTGGATGGGCTCCGGCAGAGCTCCCGCAATCTGTGCGTTGACCTCCCACAAGGTCTGGCTGCGGCTTGTGGGTTTCCAATCCTGCCTGCCACCTTCCCTCTCCGAACCAATCAGACTATAGGAAGAAGTAGGGGTATCAGATTCTCAAGATACAAGGGGGAGTCAACTCATACTCGTGCGAGAGGGCGGTGCAATCTTCAATCGCTTGAGGGTCCCGCAATGGTGGTAAAAAATGCAGTGGAAATGATCAGATCACGGCCAGAATGCAGACTACCAGCCCCCTGACAGACCTCCAAGTCGTAACAGTGACCCCCTTGATAGAACCGCCGCTACGTAGCCTAGAAAGGCCACGTTTGAATAGAGCACACCCCTTGCTCAATTCGAATGCAGTGCAAGACATAGAGGGTAGACCTCAATATTTCGTTGTGATTGTAGCAACAACCCCCTCAAAAGTACCAGGGGGACAGTGTTTTTTTTTTCTTTAAGCCCTTGGTGTTGTAGAGGCCAAGGACCAGAACCGCGGTGATTGTTGGTAGCAGCAGCCAATGGTTGTCCTGACAGTATAGGCCACCTACCCTACCCATCCCCACGTTAATACTCCCAGCGCATACCCTGTCCCTACTATCCTACCTCAGTGTGACCAGCACTCAGGACCATCACCCTACCAGTATCGAGGGCAACTTGGACCAGACAGTAGTGACAAGCACATGTTTGGATCAATAATGAAAAAGTTGGCATTTTGTTGATTTCGTTGGACGCTTTATTTTGACTCGGACAGTGTYTTTGTGTTAGGGTTTCATAGTGTTTTTTTGTTTTTTTTTTCGTTTTTTTTGGCCTGTTTCCTTTTTGGATGTTTGCATTATGGTCTCATATCGTTTGTTTTTAATTTTTTTGATGAAATTTGCACCGCAATTGCCAACGAAAATGGCAAATATTTGGGCCCCCGTTAACCGTCTCTCACCGTCCCTCCCCTAGCCTACCCAAGGCTAGGCGGAACTCAGACTTGCTGGAGCGACTTATATCCCTACCGTACCCTAGAGCTACATGCGTGAGTAGACTTCGTCACACACCTGATAGACCCCCCCAGCCCAGTATTGTAGTTGTGTGTATGTGTGTGTGCCCAGAGGCTATGCATGTTTGTATGAGCCCATAGGGCCATGTGTTTTGTATCTGCCCGAAGGCCATGTGTGCTCTGTGTAACTATATAGCGAGATGTATGTGCCCGAAGGCCAGATATGTGCAGTACTATTTTGAGGGAACTATGTGTTCGTTTGAAGAGATGACAGGCCAAGCTGGACAAGAAACCACCCCAAAGTCCCAAGCCAGACGCGAACCCGTGATCTATGACATGTGACTTGAAGACTCTACCATTTGAGCAACAATTGCAAACGACCCTTGTGTGTGATATGCCAGAATGGGGAGATCAACAGAACAACCACGAGCAACAGCCAAAAGCAAGCCACGCAGTATCAAGACCCGACATACAACACCATGGACAACCTTTGGCTGGTGTGCAGGCAGTGTCTGTGTAAGCTTACCGTGCATCAGCCGAAGGGAATGTGTGTCCAGCCGTGCGTCATTCTAACGCCCTGCCGGTGTCCATGCGCAAGGCTAACCACAAAACTACAACAACTGGACAATTAGGGGACATAGTAATTTAGGCAAGCTGCAGTACTAGCAGTCCAATTGAGTGACACTCCCCTACTAACCCGAAGTACAATAGTTAACGAACAGAAAATAATCCAAAGCAATGACACAATTGATACACAGCGAGTCGGTGTGGCACGTAACAGTTTCTGTTTTAAAACCAACTGCGTTGTTCACAACAATCTGGTGACCAGCAACCAGTGGTCAAAGAGTCCGATAGAAGTTCCCCAAAGCACAACAACAACAACCAGTGTCAACCAGCATCTGCCTCAGTTTCAAGCAACTGGTGACTCAGTCAAGGAAAAGAAACAACAACAACAGTTGTAACAGGGTGTACCACACTACAGTAGCAGCAATCAGCGGCCTCTTGTGACCGCCAGTGAACATCAACTCAGTTGAAAGAAAGCACTGCAGTTCACAACTTAGCAGCAGTACTTATCGGCAGGCTGCTGAAGTGGAAGTTCTCTGGTTGTCTCAATGGACGAGCAGCACTTCGAGATTCGGCGACCTCCACAATGCGGCAGTGCTCTCCCTAAGCACAACACCAGTACCTGAATACGCATCAGTTCGGGTCCACAAAAGCATCAAACTGAGTTAAACTAGTAGTCACTTCTATTCATGAGTACTATGCAGTATCCAAATCACCGAATTCCTCTCGGTGGTAGAGCGGTGAACCTTGAGCAATGGCAATACTGATAGTTCAGCCGGATAAATCTCTGCCAGCCATAATTCATACTTAAACTTTATGCGGTAGATGGCGTTCTAACGAACTGGACACCCAAACTATGCTCAGAATCACCTTCAGTCATCAGATCCTATCAGTATTCGAACTCAGGTCTGCACCTTTACAGTTTGTAGGACAGCTGATCTGTACACCCAACGTTCAACTTCGGCAGGTTTGATCAGGTCCTAGTGTTGTCATCAACGGACCTCTGATAGTGAGCGCGAAACATGAAGCGAAATCAGCGGATAGCACGATTTGCATGATCAGAACAACCACCAAAAGGTGGAGCAAGGATCTCGACGGTGTGACGCCACTGGTGTCAGCTACTTTCCTACCAAGCACGAGCTTACTAGCCCACACAATGTTGAGCAACAAAATCCGATGTCCACAACGATGAGCATTACAGGAAACGCGATGGCCACCATAAGGGCGTGTGCGCCTGCCGCCACGATCAAGCTTGAGCAGCAACTCGATGGTCACGAGCAGCAACACAAAAGTCCAGGCTTGGGAACCACCGAACTACAAAAGTCCAGCGCCAGCAAAGCGTCAGCACAATTTCCGTTCGAGCTCACTGGGCAAGCACTGTTGAGGTCTTGTGCTACCAAGCTTCGAGTGAAGTTGAGAGGCAGTCGAGTAGAGTAGTCAATGGCGCCGGCACCATGGTTGTAGCTTGAGTGAGAGCTGTCTCTTATACACATCTAGATGTGTATAAGAGACAGGCACTGTTGAGGTCTTGTGCTACCAAGCTTCGAGTGAAGTTGAGAGGCAGTCGAGTAGAGTAGTCAATGGCGCCGGCACCATGGTTGTAGCTTGAGTGAGAGAGAGAGAGATCCAAGAGAGAGGACATTCACAGACACACACACACACACACACAGATAAAGAGAGAGAGAGAGAGAGAGAGAGAGAGAGAGAGAGAGAGAGAGAGAGAGAGAGAGAGAGAGAGAGAGAGAGAGAGAGTACTTGGTTGTTGTTATCGAACGGCGGCTATACTACATGCATCCTGGTGTAGATGACTTCGATTCCAGACATCTTTCGGAGTTCTCATCTCGTGTGTGCTGGTTTCATCTCGTGTGTGAGTTTGTTGTGAAATCGTTTGCAGTGGATGCTGTATGATTCGTGGGCTCGTGGGCATGCTTGCGGGAGAGAAGCAATCGGACCGGAGCCTGGCAGAATAGAAGAGGCTGAATATAAAAGACAAGAAAAGAAACGCAGTGGTATCAGCAAGATCAATCCTTTGCTGGCACCCTACAGACTAAAAACAAGTTTCCCCAGCCCTCCGACTAGTCACAATTTCCAGTTTGTGAGCCTCCTCACCCATGCCAGCACTGTAGTGAAGATCTGATCGTCAAGAAATGGCCCTGATTCGTTCTTATGACATTTGCCTTGCTTGGTTTGTCAATTTTATGTACATGCAGCTGTGACTGCAGTTGCTGAAATGCCTCCCCTAGCCGATGATTGGAGTGGAATTCGAATCTGATGTTGAAGAAACGCCCCCGTTTCGTTTTTGCTGATAATACTGTAATTGCTTTGACACCTCTTCATTTTGCCTTATTTGCTCTCTCATACCTCGGAAATTTTTATCACCTTGCTGCAACGCCTCCATTCCATTGGCAGGAATGCTTCCCTTGGTCCATAGGCCTGAATTTGACATTTGCATAGTTTGCGGCAGGAGAGTGGGAATGCACTTCAGCTTCAAGCCCTCAAACATCGTGTTACATTCTTTTTTTTTTTTTTTTTTTTTTTTTTTTTTTTTTTCTGTAATAGAGGGCCCAGCGCCCAAGGCTGATATTACCAATAAGAGGAATGAGGCGGGGGTACATTCTGTTCGTCCTCACTCCTCTTCACCACGACTTTTGGATTGGCTGAGCTGTCGTTAGGTTTTCTCATCTTCCTCCTCACGTTCATCTTTCATTGTCGTGTTGCATGGCAGGCATGCACATTGAACGTCATTCCTCATTGCAAGCCACTGCCGCAACTGGTTTCCAAGGAAGTGCCATTCAATGGTCAATCCACCACAGCGCTTCGCTCAGGAACAAAGACAGGACTGGCATTGGACACAGGGCAGCCTCTACTTCAGGCAATGGTGGATGAAGAAGTCGCTGCATTGTCATCTTTGGCAGATTCCGCTCCTTTACAAGGAAAAGGACGAGGAAGGGGGGGGTACGCAAGGGGCTCGTCAAAATCGTCAATCCGCTCGGCTTTGGAGACACCACTACCGGTAGGGAGCACGTCTGCAGCAAAGAGGGATGAGCTTCGGCAGGCATCTTCCCATGTGGCTTCTGTGAGTGATTTGCACGGAGCGAATATGTCTCTCTGCCCTACTCGTTTTGTTCCCTCCTCACACTCAGAGACTCACCCTCCTCCTCTGCCTCCTCCGCGGCGTGCTGTCTTCGTATCCGCTTACCAAGAACCCAGACCGTTCTTTAGCAGCACGGGCAGCTCCGTGCGGACAAAAGCTTGGGGATCGGTGCAAGCATTCCAGCAGCCGGAATCCGATGCCGGCGGTCGACGGGTGCTCATATCGCCGATGTCGTTGATGAGCGCCTTTCCCGAGATCATGGCATTGTCCCAGCCATCTCAGAGGAGAGAAAAAAAAAAAGAAGCAGACGAAGAAGCAGTGTCTTTCAGGATTGATACCATGGAGAAGACGACGACGATGAACAACAACAGGAGGAAGTCCAACAACAACGACGTTCCTAGTCAAAGCCACCGAGTACCGGAGATGCATCTGCCTCGATCTCTCGCTGCGAGTGGCAAAGCCAGATCCAGATCAGAAAGGAGAAGCTTCAGAATGGTGCCAAATGGCAAACAACAGCAAGGGCATGTGCTAAGGGGCAGTCCGCAATCCATTGCTATGACTACGCTCACACCCACTACATCCTCCACCCATCCTGTGGTGCTGCGAGGTCCTCCCAAATCTCTTCCCACTGCCCTTGAATTCTGGAAAGGCCTCAGTCCTGGAAACGAAACCGGGTCGATTGACACCTCGTCCGCCTCCTCCCCGTTTCCATTTTCGTCCTCCTCTCTGGAGATGCTGGGATCTCTTCCGGAATCAGCGGTACCTGGTGAGTCATCATCCTCCATGACAACGTCATCCTCCGTGACAAAGTTCAGTCTTCCATCTGTGCTGTCATCAAGTAGTGCTTTGCAAAACACGTTACGACGCCGATTACTACTCGAGGTTGAGAACGGATCACAGGAGAGGGCACAGCCAACCGAACGTCCTTCCTCTCCTCGGCGGGACTTGAAGTCGACGTCGGAATCGGAGTCCATGGCCTCCAGCAGCAGGTCACCTCCTGCATCCTCGCCCAATTCCAAAAGCAACAGAACGCGAAGGACAATGCCGCCATCGCGTTCAGCTCCACCGTCCTCTGAGCCCTATTCTGCTGCCCTGTCTTCCTCCAGGTCTGCTGAATTTCCACCTCCATCTGCTTCTCAGTCGCTCTCGACATCTGTTGCTCAGAGCTCCAGATCAGTGCCAGTCTCTCCTCCCCCTTCCAGAAAATCCCTTGCGTCTCCATCTTCACCCAGCACTGGACGTCCATCACCATCTGCTTCTCCGGCTTCGGCGCCATCTGTTGCACGCAGGTCTGCTCCTTCTCCCCCTTCCCGAACATCAGCTCGTCCGCCACCGGCATCTGCTGTTCAACCTCCATCGCCATCTGCCTCTCGACCTTCATCATCCTCTTCTGCTCCCAGATCAGTTGTGCCCCCCTCTTCCCAACGGTCTCTTTCCCCCGCATCTCCTAGCTCTCCCGCGAATAATAATGACTCTCGTCTGGTCGACCCTTCATCATCATCATCATCATCATCATCATCATTACCCCCACCCCCACAGTCATCATCATCACCTTCATCGTCATCTTCGCCATCACTCTCATCATCCCCTTCATCATCTCCTTCATCATCATCATCATCATCATCATCATCATTACCACAACCCCAACTCCCTCCCTCACCCCCACCTTCACCACTATCACCATCTCCCTTATCAACACCTTCATCAACACCTTCATCATCACCCTCATCATCACCTTCATCGTCACTTTCGTCATTATCATCAGCCCCATCTAGTCCTCCCTCCTCAGACGCTTCTTGGGTAGTGATAAGCAGCCTGATTGCCATGTCTTCAACTGACATTGCTGATCCTTATCCACAGGAATCGTTATCACCTGCAGTTGCAATGTCGTCCAGTGTCGAAACCATCTCGTTTCCACATCCCTCTGATTCTGTTCCAAGTTCTGTCAAAGGGGCAGCAAGCGATCGTTTACCTTCCATTTCAGCACAAACACAGGCCATGACATCCTCTTCCTCGCCCACCTCTCTCTCATTAAATAGCTCTCTCCCTTCTCCTGCGCCATCTGACCTTCCTGCCAGCATTCCCTTTCCCTCTCTCGCCCTCCCCACAGTAGCTCCAAACCAGACCGGTTTACAGTCCGTGTTCTTTGGGCAAACGACCCGCAGGGTTGTCTCCAGGAGCTCTGTAGCATTGCCCTCGCACAGACAACCTTCTCCTCTTTTCCTTCTGGCGTATTCCACGAGTATCCTTGGCATGACCTTACTTGTCTTCTGACAAAGAAACGGGAGAAGGAGAGGGGTAGGGGGAGGGAGAGGTGAAAAAGAAGGGGGAAGAGGCGGCACTGGGAGGACGATGCCAGAAATACCATCAAGCTCAAACCTTCCTAAAAGACTGCACGCCACCATGTTTGTTCGTTTTTTCTTTCTCTGCCCTGCATGTGTGTGTGTGTGTGTGTGTGTGTGTGTGTGTGTGTGTGTGTGTGTGTGTGTGTGTGTGTGTGTGTTCTGAACTGTCACCACAACAACCTGTTATGACCTGCAAAATGGCAAGCTGGGAAACCTGCTGTTTTCTGAGCTTTGCGAGTTGCTGAGATTCCCGTATCCTGCTGCGATTTCGAAGTACCTGCGTCTGCATGATGGTTGAGTTTACGTGTGTTTGCCGGACTGCATGATTACTTGGATGTGTGTGTGACCCGCCAGGGTACTTGTGTGCTGGGAAGGCCTACGGGCCTGGTACTTACCTGTGGCCGTGCTTTGTGAGGGTGCAGAGGGGAGCCCCCCCCCCTCTCTCTCCCGGCTCCTGCACACAACCCCCCTCCTCTCGGCTCGGCTGATACCACCCCAGAGACAGGACGGGACGACTGCCCATTGGTAGTGAGCAGAGCACACCCACCCCACCAAGGAGACAAGACCGGAACGCAGAAACGAGAGGTCCCTGACAAGGATGACGAGAGGTCCCTGACAAAGATGCTGAAGCTGATCTCCGGATCGGACTAGGAAGGAGAGCCTCTGGACAAGACAAAGACATCCACCACAAAACAGCCAAGGAGAAATGCACGACGACACATGGAAGGAGAAGCAGATGATAGAATTGGGCATAGGGCAGCAGCTCCCGTTTTCCGTCTGCTCACCTATCCAATATCACCCCCTTTACTCCATGTATACTAGAACCTAATTAGTGCTCTCATGCAGGTAACTAGAGTTAGGCTGTTGAGTACTCCTGCCTGTCAAATTCCCTGTCTTGGTAGGAGAGGTTACAGCCTGCCGTTATTGAGACCATACGTCTGCTCAATCAAACAGGCAATTTTGATGTTCAGGGACGCTGGACCCACTTTCCAGCAGATGATGCTCCCCACCAATAGATGGAGCCTCCCGGAGGTAACTAGTGGTGTCTACTCTTATCAGCACCCCTAACACCTGACGGGGCCGCTTTCTTCAAAAAAACAAAAAGGAAGAAGAAGAAGAAGAAGAAGAAGAAGAAGAAGAAAGAAAATAAGTAGTCTATCACTGTGACGCTGGGCCCGGTTCCCAGCACGTGATGCTCCCCACGAATAGATCGGAGCTTTGTGTTTCAAAAAAAAAAAAAAAAAAAAGGCCATCTCAGTGACTTTATTCGTCGTCTTTTTTCTATTGTTAATTTCAATCTTCCGTTGTAGTGTGCCAACGAGTTTCTTGGCCGGTATTGTGGGTGGTCTTAGCAGGAGAGCCCTACTCTGCAGTAGTGTTCACAAGGAGGGAGGTGAAAGCCACATATGGGATGTGGGCAGATAATCAGGGATGCTCGAGTCTGGGGCTGGGAGAGATGTGCGGACCAGCATCAGATCTCGGCTGGGAGAGATGTACGGACCAGCATCAGATCTCGGCAGTGGCGGATAAGGGCAAGGGATGGTCTGAGGCATTCTTTGGGGGAACTATGCGTTGGCGGGAGCAGGTGGAGAAAGTAGGTCTGTCCTAGGCTGAGACTTATATAGGACAGCTTGTGATCAAGATTGTCCTCGTTGGCGGTGGCAGCAGAGCAACAGGGGGAGAGAGGGGCGGGGAAGGGGAGAGAGGAAGTAACCATCTTCTTACTCATCATCATCTTGTTTGTCATCTTGTTTACTATCGCTCCCCTTGTTTGACATAGTTTTACTACTGGCAAGATGGTAAGTTGGTTGAGAGGGGGAAAGCTCTACTCCACAGGGGCATCACAAGGTGGGAGGTGGACGTCCTATAGGGAGGAAGGGCAGATGCTGGGAGAGATGAATGACATCATATCCCAGCAGGGGCAGATAGGGCAAGGGCTTGACTGAGGCATACGTTGCGGGGAACTGGATGCCTCGGTGGAAGTAGGGGGGGAAGCAGGTATGTCCCTAGTTGGGGCTCAGGAGGATTGTTCGTGATCAGAGGGGTTCTTTTCAGCGGAGACAGCACAGGACCAGAAGGAGAAATAGGTGGAAGGGGGGTCTTTGATTGAATGGATGTACATGTATAAAAAAGAACTGTATGGAAGACAACTTATCTGCATGGTTTTGATATTTTGAAGTGGGCAATTTTCATCCTCATTCTCACCTGATGGATGTTTTGAACAACCAGACTTAATGTAATTGGATTAAAGATTTTTCAGGAAAACGAACCGACCGGCAATAAATTAAGTGAAGAAAGTTGACATGAACCTAGCTTCCATCCCAAGGATTTCCAGTTCTATCCTAAGTGACCCAACTCGTTTGTGTCTGTCCAAATGATTCTCATTTTCTACCTCCTTTGACTTTATTTCGTCTAAGTCACTTTGCGAGGGAGGAAGGGATGCATGATTTTCATTCAAAGTTGGCGACGCATTCCCTCTCTCTGGGAAGCATCTGGGGCGGGGTTTTACTGCTGTCGGAGCCAGCATTGTTACCAACCCCGAGTGGACCGTTCTTACGAGGGGGTACTCTGCCAATTCGGTGGAGATGGCTGGACTTCTTAGATCCCAGTCTTGTGCTCGGGTGAGGAGGAGGAGTACCGCATAGCACTTCCTAGAGGGTTGGGCGCACGACGACTAAGAGCGGACATTGGCTCTCCCAAATAATGAGCAGGAAAGGGCTGATTTAACAACCTTATAGGTGGTCGCCTTAGGTGTCACCGCTAGAAAGGGAAACCGGTGCCTTAAACCACCAGTACTTGGCCCAGCTATCGGCCGTGGAAAAAAATAGGGTAGAAACGTTTATAGTGGGATGAATTTGGGCACTCCTGTAGTAGCCGGTACGTTTCCTAAAATCGGGGCGCGTTAATAGGCACAACTATAGGAAGTACTGGTAGTTTAAGAAGGCCGACCTGATGAAAACGAGGTTTAGAGTGGACGCAAGTAGGCGGCATTGCGTCCATTGCCGTAAAAAAGGTTTGCGCCATAAGCAATACGGACGCTGGGTAGACAAAAGAGAAGAGGCGGCGTCTATGTGTTCGGGTTCAATATATGAATGGAATGGATAACTTTGATTTTGTTCAACTCATCAAGTCAAAACAAGGATATCGTGTCCGAATCGACTAAATTTGATCAATATTACTTTCTACCTCATGATATTTGAATATTTTTGTATTCTAAGTTGTGATGCTGACATGGACACGTGATTGTTACATGACTTTCTCTAGGCTTATATATGTTTTTCGTATCAACTACAAGCGATCTATGTTCAAGTTGTGAAATATTGTGATAATCCAAGTTATTGTGATAGTTCTCTTTTGGATTGTGTCCAAGGGACTAGGATTATTTGCGGGTTTCACGTCTAGTTGAGACCGTCCTAGTTGACCGACGTCGGTTCGTACTTAGGAGATCAACGCCCTAGGAAATGAATGACGCTCGAGTTCAGAGGACGTTCTAACCACGCGTGCCTATACTACAGCAAACGAGCAAACGCCCTCGTCTGACTTACCTATGCGATCGCATGTAAAAAAAAAATCTATGTCGGTCAATAGCTCAGTAGAGATATGCCCCTAAGGGTGGTGATATCCCCTTAGGAGAGGTAAGTTGTGCCTCGCGGGAACCTATCCTGTCGTAGGGGACGGCAAGAGGTACGATTGGCACACCCGGCTAGAATGGTGAGGTGATAACGCAACCGTGTCCGTCCAAGCGGTTCACGAGAACATTTTTGCATTGTCCCCAAGTTTGTCTCTATTATATTATTCAACTTCTGCGTGACATGACCGGGAGGGCTCTTGCCCTTTGCACAAAAAAATTGGTGGGAGTTGATGCGCTCGGCAACGTCAACACGGGGTTTCCCATGCATCTTAGCTTACATCGGGGCTGTTGACATCAAGAAAGGGACGAGGTTACCTCACCCCCTATCTACCAGCGTACAAAAATCATCTATGAAAGGAGCAAGTTCGGAGAGTCCTAAAAATGACTCAAATTTAACAATTTAATACCTCCCTCGGAACGAGTACGGAAAGCCTAGTCAAAAGTGTAATTGTTCCAATTGCAAGGTAGGCAAAAAAAAAAATTCCCTTGCAAGTCTCTAAAGCTTAAAACGGAAGCTTAGTAAACATTTTTCAACAACATACAACAAACGAACAAAAAATATTTATAAATCATACGACCCTTCTCTCACTCAGTCCCTTCATCATTATTGTTTTTGATGAAAAAATATTAAACATGTCAGTGTACCTTATAGGCGAGAAGTCTGTCGAATAACTCGTGAGAAAAGTAAAATTTTGCAAGCTATTTCCTTTAGTATGGATCAATCACACCGCAATGTGCATTTTGCTCCAAAATGAAGATGCCTCATGCCACGTCTGTGAAAGGTACAAAAAGAAACAATCATGATTAGTTCTACATGATGTCCCAAACAATGAGAATAACTTAGTTGTACAAAACTCACATTGAGTTTGTACACGAGACGTCATAAACAACTTGTTTATAACCCCCTGATAACACTCTCATTACATTCTTGATCTGGTGTGTGAAGGTAAAAATAAAGTTTGTATCAGAAAGGTGTGATAGCGCTTAATAGAAAACACTTCCACACACAATTGAAAAATAAAAACAGGAAAAATGAGTTAAATTCGAATAAAGGTGATGACCTTCGAATATGAAATACTCTTCATATCATATTCATAAAACAAGTGACACATATCATTTTTAATCGTTCATGTTTTAACCGTGCTGCCCAAATAGGATCGGAGGGAGAATGGCAAAAACCACTTGACTTCCAATTATCACGAGTGAGCAAGAGGATATCTCTACACATACTTTAATGAACCAACCAAATAATTGTTTAATACCCCGCTTATAAGGTGCGAACATTGTGTTCGGTCCGCACAACTTAATAAATAAACCAAAGAACCATTTGAAATCGGAAAGGAACCATAACAAATTTTGAAAACTGAAGTAGGAACCTCAATCATTTCCTACTAGAATAGCAAATGAAAGAAAAGTCAAATTTTAATAACAGACTAAAGTTAAAATATACGTTTTATGTCCATCTTATTCCCCAATGCCAACTTCACTGAAATTGAGGTCATGTCCACTTCATTATTTTGTCTATCAATTTTTGCAAATGATTACAGTAAGATTCATCAAGTCGGACCTCAACTGTGGTCCGATACATTTTAAAAAATCATATTTACAATATGTTTTAATTAATACGTCTGTGAATTGTTGCAATCAAACATGAGTTTGAATTCATCTTTCATGTTCAGTTGTGTAGCACCTTCTTTCATTATTAGGGGCATGTGATTGCCACTTGTCCAATGCAACGAACAACACAATATAACCAAAAATAAAAATAAAAATAAAAATAAAAATAAAAACAGTAGAAGACCAAATGACCCATTATGTCTCATTTGACTCAAAGTCAGTTGTTTCTATTATATTTTCCACCTTTTGTGTGCGTATCGTTATGCACCACTTCATTAAAAAAAATGACTATGCCAAATCGCTTCGTCAAACTTTCATCGGCTTTATGCGTGTGTGTAAGAGAAAGGGAGGGGAAAAAAAAAAGAACTGCTAATGAATGTCCAACGGATGGATTTTACTAATGATCAAATCACACAGTTTGACTTGACACATAATGAATTGGGGAGGGATCAAATTGCAACTCAAGATTAAGTAACTAAAAAAAAAAGAATATGGTAAAAAAATCAATTTGAGTTTTTGTTATGATTGATAGTTCGACTAATTTGTCTGTGATAGGAAGCTGAGATTGTTGTTCATTGTCCACTGCTGACCAAACGCTCCCTATCGCCATACAACCCTAACAAATTTGATGCACATGACGTAAAGGATGAACCTTTTTTTTTTTTTGAGACATTGTCTCCACAAGGCGGATTCAAAAATTCACCGAAGAGCTAAGGTTTCTTGACGACTCTTTTGTATAATGGATGTGACTTTCTTGACGACTCTTTTGTATGATGGATGTGACTAATCTGGTGGCTCCAGAGATTTCAACTTTTTTTTTTTTTTTTTTTTAATGAAAAGTCTCGAGTGTAGTAGAGGGTGTTGGTCAGGCCTCATGAGGTGCCCATAGTACCAATCCATCGAGAGTTCAAATGGATTGGGAGGACCCAGGGGGAGACACCTCAAGATGACACCACGGTACCATGACCTATGTTAAAGCTCAAATCGCAAGTCGTGATCTACATCAATGCTTACCGGACTAACACGAACGTTTTCGTGCAGACATTACCCTAACGCTAATGTTAAGGACGACTCGGGCTCATGTGGGGTCCATGCATGTACAACCATCCCCCATATTTGCCTAATCCGACAAACTCTATGGGCAACGAACCGCCCTTCCACTAAGATGTGATATCTCACCCTCCTATCGTAAGTATGATGCCTTTCTACCCCAGGTTTCCCAATAATCCACAATACCAACTAATTCCCCCAATTAGAATTCTTACATACCCCAACCTGGATGAAGCACCACATGCAGGCATCGTGAGATAGCCGTGGGATAAGAAGTACCAAGTACGTACTCCATACCAACACCCATGTGTGCGTAGGATTATCCCCTTCGAGATGGGCCCTACTGTAGTCTAAGTTCGCTTTGTGTGGACTTCCGTAAAAGTGTCACAATGATGAGAAACATACTAGTTGTACCCAAGTCCAACCATGGCACGCCCACGAACTAGTACATACTGGCAAGACTGACAGATTCCAAGGGCACACGCGGAGGTATCGATGGTTTTAATAGTTTTTTGTTATCAACAGTCTAGGCAGTAAATCCTCCTCCTTTTCATCTACCCTAACCTATCCCTCCTCCCCCTCCTTGGTGGAGCAAAAATAAGACAATGATTTTTATACCACGTAAGACCAAATACTCAAGCAGCCCTCCGCATGGCCCTATCCAACATACTACAACCATGGACCTAGACCCCTTGGGCGGTGCACAGTTAGTGTTTGTATAAATCTTACCACGCGTCCTCTCAACGAGAGTATGTGAGTGACTTTTGCATTATGAAATGGCTTACTGGTGCACATGTGTGAGGCAACGAAGTTTTGAACCTGGAACCTCATACCACAATACGTATTTCTAACCGATGCTTTAACCACTGACTCAACAGTCATCCACAATGTTTTTCACTTATAAAGTAAGTGAAAATTTTCATAGTCATCAAAACTTTTACATATTAACCTATGAAAATCCTTAATTATGGGAATTGCCAAATTAATAAGATGATTCAAAAAAGTTTAAAAAACATATATAGTTTCACTGACACCTCTAAGAGTTGTACATACTTCTAACTAACATCTTCTTTCTAATTTGAAAACCAACTATCACTTTTCTTCCATTAGTCATGATTGGTTTTTAACTCGGTAAAATAGATAAATCTTTTATCGCTCCTTTACAAAATATACAATTTTGTGATGTTTCACCAAACCCACAATTAATTACAATTTAAAAAAAATAAGGTGGTTGATGAAAGTTAGTATATTTAAGAACATATATGATTGCATATGTGGCTGCTCAACCTTGGAAAGTAAGACCCTCATGGTACTTTTCATCCGACACTTTGGTATCTCTTGCGACCTTGCAAACCACGGAGGATCGCATGTTTATGGGTATTGTGTGACATGTCATCATAACAACAACTTGTAAGGTTTGCATGTTCGCTAGCTATGGTATGTTTGCATGTTGCCATCTATACATACAGACCCGTGCCATCCGCAACTCGCTATCTCTCCGTTGAATTGGGTCAACCTAATTCACATGCCGGATCGGGAAATCAATAACCCGACGTTGTATTTATCGGTTAGTCTTACGTGTTCCACTGCACGTACTTCTTCGAAGAAAAAGAAAAGTAAAAGTTGCATCTGTACCCCACTTAAAGATGGGAATACTGGCTATACCCAGTCCCAGTGCAGATTTGCATTTGGACCCGGAACCCGTTCAACTTTGCATAGTACCCAACTTTTCCCCTGTGCAAAATTGTAGGCATACCTAGTTCTGCAGGGCCTCGGGTTCAAACCGTGAAATTATGCTTATGCCCTCAAAGTGGACTCTTTGGCCCAACGGCTGCTGGAGCAAAATTTCAGCCATCGGTAGTAGGGTATATGAATAATTCGGGCAGGCCACCTCAGTCCCAGGTATGCCCATAATTTTGCCTGGGTATGTCCATAATTTGTTCATTCCTGTAGTGGGGTATAACCGCAATTTTGCGGTACCAACGTGGGTCCACCTCAGTCCTGGGCATGCAAATAATTTCCACCGGCCGTTTTCCGGGCATAGATGCAAGTTGGCGCTGGAACTGGGTGTACAAATGCAATTTCCCAAGAGAAAAGGAAAAAAGCAAGTGGGTAAGGTGCAGCAGCCTTGCTGGGAACTTCTTGCGAGAAAGGGGTGAGCATGGTCGGCGGCAGCATGCGGAGGCCATATGTACCTCTCTTCCCATTTGCACCTTTCTCGTTCCCGTGCATTTGTCGGCTTCGGGCCGCGCCCCGACCCGACAAACGGCTGGCAGTGTTCTTGCCGTTTCCCAGCCCCCCCTTGCGATTCACGCGTCAACGTTGTACCTCTCGGATTGTGGCATGCACCTGCCGTTTACGGAGGGCGGCATTGTCTTCCTCCCCTCCCCTTCTCTAGCTGCTGGACGGGGACATCGGGGCACAGCGACCTCCAGCAGTCTACGGGATTGAGCTTGCTGTGTCGTTGGTAGCTCCATCGGGCCTGTCCGGTCCGTTGGTCTCATTCTGTGCCAGTTGATGCCGGCCGATTCCGCCGCCAGCCGGCGCTCTGTACAGAGGGAGCAACGTCTTCGCTCGTTCGGACCTGAATCGGCACTCAGACAGCAGGCGCGCTTTCCAACGGGAACGTTCTAGCGCGGGCTCACGCGGGCTCGAGTTGTGGACACGTGAGCGGATTCGAGTTGTGGACACGTGAGCGGATGCGAGTTGTGAACACGTGACCGGGTGACTGAGCAGCGAGTTGTGGA
>BFEA01000747.1:246973-266215 GCA_003427395.1 Chara braunii | reverse complement strand
AAGTGAAGGAAGGAGTGCTGATTTTGCTCCAAATCGTTGTTGGTTTGGCATGGGGGGCTGCATGGCTTAAACTGCGCGCTACTCTACAGTCCATTTGAGAAGTGAAGGAAGGAGTGCTGAAACTGCGCGCTACTCTACAGTCCATTTGAGAAGTGAAGGAAGGAGTGCTGATTTTGAATCAGCACTCCTTCCTTCACTTCTCAAATGGACTGTAGAGTAGCGTGCAGTTTAAGCCATGCAGCCCCCCATGCCAAACCAACAACGACAGATTTGGAGCGACGTCTCAGAAAGGACGGGATCCACAAGCAGGTGCACACATCTTCCTTTCTCCTGAGATGGAATTCCTTCTGCGAGATGTATGGCAACAGAACGGACACTTTCTTTGCTCCGGCTGCGTGCTTACCTTGTGAAGCCATGTCACTACCTGCACGACCGAAATGGATAGCCGCCTTTTCAATGGCCATAGGACTACACTACTAGGCCAAAGAAATAGCAACACCCGTTTATTTACCATTGATTGATTCTGGGTGAGAGAATGTTTGCAACAACATAACTGATTACAAGAGTCACAGGCCCAAAAAATGCCAGACCCCATATGCGGTCACACTTCAAGAGGCCTGTGTGTGTGGGGGGGCGGATCCAATCCCAGAATTGAACTCTCTCCATCGCCTCCCCGCCCCACCATGGTGGCAAACCAGTGTTCTCCCCACACCCAAGTGGATGCACAGAAGACGTACATGTGTGTGTATCCGTATAGAATTGTCTATATGCCCATGCTATTGTTGTCTTTTCCAAGTCCAATTGAGTGAATCCTCATCCAGACCTTGTTATCCATATCCACATCTTTGCATCAGTCATTTATACGTCTTCTTGTTCATACCATCTCGTGTCGTTCAACCCGTGATGCTGTGGGTGATGATCGCAAACTTGTAAGAGTTCATCTCACAGAAGTTCGCTCAAGAACTTTCAGAATCCACCGAGGAAGTTTGGAGGTGGAGTGAAGGGCCAAAATTTTGCCAGCTGTGTTGTTTTGTGTTGCATGCTGCGTGTTGGTGAGAGCTAACTAGTGTGCCCCCCGCCCCCCTCCCCCTGCCCCCTGGCCCCCCGCAAAAAGTGGTGCATGCACGTCTGTGGGTGGGTGAGTGGTTTTTGAATCTGGACGCTGTTGGGGGGCTTCGCCGGTCCTCTTGCTGCTTTCCCATCCAGCCTGTTATGCACTTGCTTGGCTGGGATGGTGGAGGGGGCGGGAGGCGGGAGGGACTCTGTCTTCTTCACTGTGGCTGCCACTGGAACATGGGAGCCTTCTCCTCTCCCAGCGGAATCAGCTGTCCGTCGAAACCCTTTGAACACTGAAGCGTCCAAAATCCTCTGACGAGGAGGAGAGGGAATCACTGAAGAACCGTTCCCTCGGGGCTGGCTGCGAGCAGCTATTTCCTATTTTAGTAATATGCCGTTTCGTGGCCAAGCTCCGTTGACTGCAGTGGGGCGAGCAAAAAAACAATTCTTTAACTTGAAAAGCTCTGCTGTGAATCTGCACTTTTTTAATACCTTTTTTTCTCTGTCTTCAGCTTGTTTTGCCAAGCTGACATGCCACCCACATGGGAGCAGTTCCATGGAAAACTGCAGAGGCTGTCTGTCGACCAGACAGGGCCAAGGCGGGTGATGACTTGCGAAGCCAGCATATCCCATCACATCTGCTATCGTCTTCCCTATATCAGAAGCATACCCTGAGCAGCCTGGATGATTGGCTGGTGGCGCTGGAGGGGGACTACTGTATCCAGTTGCATGGCAAACATGCATTTGCCTGTGCATCTCAGGAATCCCCAGACCTCAACTGATGCGACCTGGTGGAACTGTCTGGCGACCGTCTTCCCCAGAACACAACGCACCCTCATGTTGGCTGCACCTGACCGGAAATATAGCTTGTATACGTTCACTATCAGGATGCCTTATGTTCGGGGGAAGACGATGCAGCACAATGTAAATGTCTGGCTACTGAAAGAGATTCAATCAGCTTCACAACTGGAGGCTTAGCACAGCTTCAAGTACGTTAACTCTCTTCCTAAGCACCAGTGTGGCCGGATGACCCTGCCTGACTCTGTAAATTGCAGGTCTCAGTAGCTCAGTGGTTAGCGCAAATGGCTGTTAAGTGCGCCAATTTTGACTTCCTTGTGGAGGATGTAGTGTTAGGTAGGTTGCTGCCCCCGATGGTCAGCTAGCGAAGGGAGTGATTGAGACCTCGAGACTTGGCGGCTGTCAGAGGAAGGAAGCAATTCAGTCAGTCCACTTGAAACCTTGAGGTGTATCCCCTCTCGAAGAATGTTACGACTCTTGCTTTCTGGCACCGGCGAAGTGGGTGGTCTTCCCATGGTTAACGGACAAAGAAGTCGTAGAGACGTTGAGGCTTGGCTGCTGCTAGAGGAAGGCAGTCAATCACCAGGTGGCCTTGAGGCTTAGCTTCTGGCAAAGATATGGTTAGCTCCTCCTGCGAGGCCTGCATGGACGGCTTGGCTTCTCTCACGGCTGGTTGGCAGTGGAAGCCGCCGTTGGGTCTGCTTGGCTCCATCAAGGATTAGCTGCTGCCTGACATTGACTCTTTGCCAGGCCAGTGGGTCGCTCTCTCGTGTTCGTCTGGAATAATTTGGGAGTGTGGAGAATGCCTCAGGGCGACTCCTGTATGCCCCATTCCGGACTGAGGCATTCTCGTATGCCCCGTTCCGGACTGAGGCATTCTCCACGGTCCCAAATAATTTAATTTGGGAGCGTGGTATTGAGGCCATTTAGCAGATAGCAAGCAGCCAGGAGCAGGGGGGAATAGTCCACGGGTGCGGCACATATGGCTTTTGGTGGGTCCTGCAAGCGAGCAAGCCATAGGTCTGTGGGCTGAAAATGACCAGAAAGCACAAAACAGTAAGGGACGATAAGCGACGAGACTGTCTGTCTGGCTGTTAGATTATCCCTGCTCATGCTAGACAGTTGCAACAGGGCTTGGGGAAGAAATCGCGGCACTAGGTCGAACAGAATGCTCAGAGGTGTGACCATGGCTGGTCGTGTGAGTAAAGTTGACCATCAGCGACGTCGCCGACCTGGGTGACTTTTGGTGTATCTGAAAAAGACCAATCAGATGCATTGCTGAGAGCCTGTTGGAAGGCCAGTCTCTAATGTTTGCCGAAAGTCTGATGAAACTGTCAGCCACAAGAGTTCTTTTTCCTTTGTTTTCAAGTTCTTTCTTGGAGTTGTGCCGCAGCGAAGCTGAAAACGGCACACGCCACCACCAACACCTTTCATTCTGTCATGGCTGATGTTCAGACGATTGATTAATGTAATCTGATTCTTCGCTATTATTATAATATATGTACCTTTGCAATGCACATGTTTCACTGATTGCTCTTTGCTGAACTTCTGCTTCATGTGCTCATGTGCGTGTGGTTGTCTGTGGAGAAACCTTAACTACTACATACAGGTTGTTGTAAGCCACTGCTGGACCTCTTCGCTCGATGGAACCCTGCGTTTGTGGGATTATGAGTCGGGTGTTCTTATCCGCACTATCAAAGTTGGCTATCCAGTCGAGTCGATGGTGAGATGATTGTGTCAGACAGACCTATCCGCACTTTTGCTGTCACTGTTACTTTCACACCACAGTCTTCACCCGAAAATAATGCTCGGGTGTTGTATTCTAACTTACCCTAAAAAGATCAGATTCTCGTTTTCACTCTCTTTTTCTCAAATAGAACGCCCCTTCAAATATAACGCCCGGGTGTTATATTCGAATACAACACCCGGGCGCGCCCGAGCGATATTTTTGAATAGAACGCCCGAGCGTTATGTTTGCATGTTCCATGGGCAGAGTGCCTTGTAGAGGTAGTATACATGTGTTTGAAAGGGCGGGGAGGGGGATATACATGGGTTTTAAAGGGGGTTAAAAGGGGTTTTGACTTCCAAGGGGGATATTTCGTTTTTTTTTTAATTTTATTTTAGTGACTCTCAGCCAAAAGATGGTCGCATTGCAATTCTGGACGACATATTTTTTTGACACTTTTTTTTTTTTTTTTGATTGTTTGATTTTTTTGGAATTTTGGGCCCCCACCGAAGTTGCCACCCATTTACTGATTATAATGCCCGGGCGTTATATTCGTATACAATGCCCGGGCGTTATTTTCAGGTGAAGATGGTAGGCCATTTTCAGCTTTCACTTCGGTTCTTAAAGTGGGTGGGTTTCACCTGTTTTGCTTGATCTCTTTAATGCCTAATAATGTTGTTGAATTGTTTAAGTTGTGCGTTTTGTCTTCGTCTTGTGCATGCGTATGTGTGTGCTGTGGATTGGTGTTGACTATGCCGTGGTTGCTTTATCATTTGTCTCTGGGCCAACATCTGAGATGTGCTATTGAACCTTTTGTTCTTTGTTCGGTTACGACATCAGACAGGTGGTTGAGTCAGCTTGTGTTCCAAGGAGATGCTCCAGTCTTGTCTACAGGTAGGAATCAATCAGGCAAAATAGGAATCAATCAGACAAAATTTTGCTCTCTTGAGTTGGAGATAGTTGTTCATTGTCAAAGCATCAGCGCTTTCGACTCATTGCCATGCCTTTTCTGGGAGAAGGCTGTGCCCAAAGTTTGCTGGAGGAAAAAATGGCTATCTGATTTTTTTTCAATCCAGAGGTGTGTACGCAGGAGCTGTCAGTTGGATACCTGCGCATCGAAACAATCTTGAATGTCAGCTGAAAAGGTGGTTTGATGCGGTCTTTGTGTGGGTGATGATCTGGCAGGTGATTCCAAGATTGGGGCAACTACAACAGGAGGCTGAAGAGGAGGAGAATGATGGGGCAAGACTCTCAAAGCTATTTGCTTTCGTGTCTGTTTGGAGGGACAGGAATGGCTGGGTTGAGCTTGTGGCCAAAAAAAAGGAACGCGGAGAAGGCAGCCAAGAAGAGGCTATTACTAAGGGGCGTTTCTTTGGGAGCATTTATCCTGTAGACCTCATTTCTGGAAAAGTCCTGCTCCACATGGAAAAGGTAGGAGGGACTCCGAGGGAGGGAATAATCAGGGCTCATCGTCCTCCTTTTTTTTTTTTTCCCTTTCCTTCTCATTTCTCCCTCTCATTCTTTCTTCTCTCATCTCTGTCAAAGGATCTCAAAACAGTATTTCCTGACCGCTTCGTGCATTGATTTCTCGTTGCTGTCACATCTTATTCCTTTTTCAGTGTGACAATGTGTGGTGTGCTATGTGCTACCCAAAGTGCATGTATTTGCTAGCCGCTTTCCATACATGTTGCAAAACTGGGATGTTTTTGAGAGAACCACGACAATGTGGGGATCGCCGTCGCAATCAGTGGCTCTCGACCAATTGGTACGTTTGGCATCCCTTTTCAAACTGCGCCATTGTGCATGGCTTCTGATCGCCAGCAAGTCTTTGGATTCGGCTCGCGTTTTTTCTTGAAACATGGCCTTATGATGATGACCGTTCGAATCTGGGAAGGAGCAGTCGGGGGTTTGTTTTTCCGCCAACAAGTCAAAGAGAAATGATTACCGTGGCAGAATGTCAGGTGGCTGCTACTTTAGCGTTGGTTGCTTCTCATTAGCCAAGGATTGAGTATATGGCACCTGTTATTCTGGGAAGGATCACTGTTATGGGCCCACCTTTTCTTTTCGTTTCTTTTCTTTCTTTCCGCAGTTACTTTCCCTGTTAATGTAATGCTGTGCGATCTCACGAGGCCTTGGTCTCTACTTGTGCTTCCCGTACAGTCCGATTGGCTGTCTTGCGTTTCCCCGGCTATGGGCTTTCTTTTCTTCCGTACTCTTCTCACTTTGGAACACTGGCGAGCCAGTTTACCAATCATGCTGCTCCAGCCCCTTTATCATCTCTGATGCCTGCACCTCTCCTGTCCATCCTCTCCCTCATCCCAACTTTTGCATCTCTCTCTAACTCCTAGATGTACAGTATGCATCCTATCTTTTGATCACAGGTGTTCGACCACGACCACGCTGCTGAGGACTGGCTGCTCATGTTGGAATCGGCCACAATTCAGTTCAGACTTGTAGTGCACTTTTGTGGAGAACTAAGGTAGTTCATTGAATCCTCCTGATCTAATATCTTAAAACTTCCAAAAGAAAAGAGGCCAAAAAGGAAACAAATAAAAGGAATCACCCCGCAAACACTCATGACACTGCTTATGACATTAACCTTAGCGTCGAAGAATGAGGGGGTGCCTGTTAACCACGTGTGATATGCAGCAGACCCTGGAACTGATGCTTGGTTTATTTAGGTGTCTCTAGGATCCGCCGCAAATGAGACTTTTTTTTTTGCATTTCTTTCCCTCAGCTTTCAATGAGGGCCCCCTCCAGGCCATCAGGGGGTATTATTGTAGGCGGTGGGAACTGCCAGGGCCAACATTGCACACAGGTCCATTTTAATCTAATCAAACTGAAAGCCCAGTTGCATTGTCCTCGGCCTGTCGTCTGTCATTGACCATTTTTTTGTCGATTGCTTGGCGTGGTCCTATGTTTGCATTTATTTTTGAGGTGATGATGGTGGATTGCGAGAGCTGACTGTTTGAGTTGATGATGATGTGATTTTCATGACGAAACGCTTGTTTCCTTCCAAAGGTGTTCCGTCCAAACAAGATGGTCGTTAGCGGAGCTGGTGGAATGTTTGCGACTTTTGATCGGTGCCTGGTATACGTTTGGCTATCGTCGTGTGCGAATGGAGGTGGCCCTCCGTACACATGTGTCCGGCTTCATCACCTGGGAAAGAATCTGTCCACACTAGCAATCGACCAGATGGAGACGAGAGTTGCAGCGGGTGCAGAGGATGGTGAAATTCGTATTTGGCATAATGTTGGGCGTGCCACGTTCGGCATTGATCGACCAGACCTGAAGATTCCCTCTTTCGATATGGGTAACCCCAAAGCTGGGACCTTCAACGAGAACGACGATGCACAGGCATGCACACGTCTGCACTGGCATGCTGACGAAGTTAGTTCCATTCTGTTCAGCGAAGATGGCTCCTACCTATTCTCCGGTGGGTTCCTCTTCTCCCTAGCCCAAATAGATTTGCGGAAAAAAAAGTAAAGAGAAAGGTCAGCTCTGGAAAAGTCACATATTCCACTTTGCAAGAGTTATTGTGCACTGCCCTGGGTGTTGAGTGTTCGGGAAGTAAGTCCTTGCTGCAACCATGCTGGGGTGGGCTGAATGTCAGGACCGGTATGGCCTATCAGTTTCGGACATCAGGTTACGGTTGCAGTGGTGGTAAAGACATCCATCTGCCTGTCATGGGCAAGGTCACCAGTTAGATCCCGTCTGGCTGCGGATAGAACTGGGCTACGAACTCTGACCGTGAACTCTCCCTTGAATCTCTGCTCTCGAATTTTGTCTTTCAGCTTGCCGGTGACGAGCAACCGGACAGCCACCCCCCAGAATAGATGGGGCTTTTACTGTTGTTGGAAAATAAAAAGAAGTTATTTAGTGGTATGCTAGGCTACCAGAGTGGCCCGGGGCCACTTGTCCGGCCGGGCAAAAATATATAAAAAAACTATAAAAAAAAAAGTTTTTTTAATTGTATTTTTTATTTTAAATTTGGTAAAGAATTTCGATGTGACCCTGAGGCAAAAGTTGTTCGGTTTATTTTTCTGCATAATAACTTTTTTTTTTTCCGGATTTTTTGGATTTTTTTTTTTTTTGCTGTGACCTTCCGTGGTCCTTGCACGGCCGGGCTGCCCGGGAAAACAGGGTGACCTTGGCCGCCCGGCTGGTAGCCTAGGTGGATGTTATTTGCAAATGATTTTTTTTTTTATATTATTTTTTTTAATTTTGGACCATTTCTTGATTTATGCGTGTCATCCTTGCGCAGGGGCCATGCTAATCTTCTCTGTATCGTTCCAATTTTAATGGATGTCCCGAAGGACGATATGATTTCTTTGTTAGTCCAACTCCTTGGTAGTCTTTGCAATTCTCGATATCCTGTGTCAAGCTACCTGAGTACCGTTTGCTTTTCAGCATTGCAATAAGTCGTGTGTTTGGCCAGTGGTCTCCAGTCACTTGCCATCATTGCAAGTCTTGTGCGCAACCGTATCTCTGCCTGTTTTTAAATCCTGAATGAATTTAAACTGGGCACGGGTAGGCCTGTACATCCAAAGCACGCCACCCGTGCATAACCACACACTTTGCTCATACACTGGTGGTTTCTGTACTCTACCAACGCACCGGTGGATTCTCTACCACTGCTATCTGATGGCCGGCTGAGAGAGGCTAGTTAGTTATAAAGGCCAATGTCACACGGGTGCTTTCTGCGATGCGTCTGGCCTTAGCAATCGGCAGGTTCAGTCACGAAACAGTCCAGGCGTGAGTATGCCCCTTCAGTTTTAGTCTCTTGGCTTTCACTTTCACAATTGCAGAACGAACCAAATAGGCTTTTCTTTAATGGTTCACCACTTCACAGCGGTACGATTAACCAAGTAGTCCATGATTGCTACTGTATATGGTCGTAAACTTTTGGCGAACAACCAAGTTACTGTTGATTGAGATAGAGTCTGTGATCTGGAGATCTCAGAAACCAGTTCAACGCTGTCCCGCTGAGTGCCTTTTCATGGCCAGCAGGCATGTGATTAACCAATTTCTTAACAATCGCTTTACTTGGTCGTTGTGAGATTTGCGAAGTTGCAAGCCATTGTGAACTCTTATGTGATCCGTCAAGAGCCAATTTTTTGATAGGGATGTTGTCGTTTTTAACTCGGATCACAAGATATATTTTCTGCCATCCGCAATTGCAGCATGGTAACCATTCATTCCTTTTAGGGCACGCTACCGTCTTCCCCCGAACACAACACACCCTCATTATGACTGTACCCGGCTGGAAACATTTCTTGCATACGTTCATTATCAGGGTGCGTTGTGTTCGGGGGAAGACGGTAGTAGCTACTAAACACCAAATTCTCCTTTGGGTGCTTCGACACAGGTGTACGTAGAAGAAGCTGGTATAGACGCACCCCCTCTGTGTAAAGCCTGAAGTGATGAAGTAAGGATTCTGGGCATGCTGGCTATTATGCACCGAATTCTCCTTTGGGTGCTTCTACACAGGTGTGTACGTAGAAGCAGCTGGTATAGACACAGCCTTGATAACATACAAGAAGTCCAAGATCAACTCACTACCGTCTTCACCCGAATAGAACACCTGGTGATTATCGCTGCACCTGGACTGAAAAATGCCCCAAATGGCAAATACAGCTATAATGACAGGGCGTTATATTCTGGTGAAGACGGTAGGAATCAAACCTTTGACCTGCCACCAAAGAGGTGGATCACTTAACCAATAGGTAAAGTGAGCTGGGATGAAAGTGAAGCCCTGTGAGGGACATTTCAACCCAAGTGCACGTGAGGGGGAGCTTACGGCACCGGCCAGACCTCAACCAAGCACTGCAAGGGCGTCCGACTGGCTCTAAGTGCTTGCTAACATACAAGAAGTGCAAGATTAACTCACTAGGATTCGAACCTATGACCTGCCACCGAGTGGAAAAAGTGATGAAGTAAGGACTGTTCCATGGATTGTGTTATTTGAGAGCATGGAAGAGGACAGAGTCTACAATCGTCCTGTTTGATCTTGTCACTAGGATTTTGAATTAAGCATCGGACAATGATCGGATGACTTTGTCACAATAGGACTTTCCTGGACGTAGCTGACCGTAGCTACAACCAGGTTCGATCTGAAAAGTCTTAGTGCAAGTAACCCCCCCGCTGTCAGAGTCAAGTTCTAGACTATGAGCGGATACAACGGGGTGCAGAAATGCGTAGCCCTGGCTAGATTGAGTGGGATAAGGCTGGGTTGGGAAGTGCTACAATGGCAGCAAATAGAACTGCATCCAGAAATGGCAACCAAAAGTTACAGACTAGTTTTTTGAATGAGGATGTATAATAGAACTGGACGCCGTGGACGGTCTCCAGATTTGTCCACTCGTATTATGCAATTCCTTGTCCGGTCTTGTGCACTCAAATTAGGACTGGCTACGTAGGCTACCAGAGTGGTTGGGGACCACTTGCATGACTGGGCCCACCTCGGACTCTCTGCCCTGGCACCCACCTGCCAGGGTCATCCCAAGCAAGCCCAATAATGATGTGGGAAAGGGAAGAACCCCTGATGGTTGGTAGGGCATATCTGCCCCGGTTGAGATGTCTGGCCTCATCTTTGGCGATGTCTCAAGACTATCAGCCAAAAGGGTCTATGGTGTATGAACGTGATCCGAAGGGGGGGCTTAGACGGGCTTCAAGGGGTGTGAGATGCATTTTTTTTTCTTCCATTTGTCTTGATGAAAATAATTCGCACCAACCGGAATATGATAGCAAAGAACAAAGTACGTTGTCCGTCCCGTGGAACTTGGGATGTTCATGAAAAAAGTACCTCTGTCAGTACCAACACTGAACAAAACCAGACCATATGCATGATCTATACCGGGATGAGAAGACTTTGGCATGTGCTCTGATAGGGTCAGCAGTGGAAGCTCTTAAGAGTTGCAGATTTGCCTCTGCGAGAAAAGTCCTGCGAACGTACACATTGTATTGTCTCGCTGAACAATAAAAGAAGAAAAGGATCTCTCATTACTTCTGAAGCGCTTGAAGTGTCCGAAAGGTGTGCATGGAGCTGACAAATGGGCATTTTCACTCTCGAGGGCGAGTGCAGTGCATGAATATCTCCCATCTTTTATGTTATTTAGCTTTTTGAACAAAAGAGAAGTACAGAGATGTTGTTTTTGCCTGCGTGTCAACCGTTTGAGTGCAACGGTTGTTCATACATTGTTTCAAAATTTACGTTGTTGTCCAGTTTCTGCACACCTCTTAACAGTCTGAGGGGGGATACTTGACGCGGATCCGAGTCAGATATGTTGATTCAGAAAAGTACTGCAAAGTATTATGCCCCGAGGGGTCAGAAATGTCTCAAGGTGCCCCAAAACGAATAAGATGTTTGGGTAGCTCTGGCGTAATTGTTGATCGGGTGTTTTGCAGGAGGCAGGGAGGCAGTGCTCGTCATCTGGCAGCTGGATACAGGCGTGCAGTCATTTTTATCAAGGCTTGGAGGGCCAATCATTGGGGTAGCGGCATCATCAGATCCGAATATGTTGGGGGTTCTTCTTGCGAATAATGCTGTCCGACTTGTCAATGTCCTTGCAATGTCCGTGATACGGACCATCCGGGGGATAGCGGTCAGTAGTCTCGGACTCTCTGGTCGCCTTGCTTCCTGGTATTACTGTTGAATGCTTGTCGTCATGAGTACGGTGCGCTTGATTTGCGAAGGACTTGTGAAGTGGTGAAGTCCTCTAGACTTTCTGGGAATGACTTGCCCTTCTGCTCTGCCGATACTCCTTGCCAAGCTGCTGAAATCAGCCACTTCACAGGTGTTCTTTTCTTTTCTCAGCTTTCAAGAGAGGCTAACACTTTCACCATTGTGTCAAAGGTTTTGAACTGCCTGCCCGTCAAGTACCTCCCGGTATGAGATATACCAGTCATCTACAAGGCAGGTGTACAGGTGTCCTGGGCGGCTGAGAAGGTCTCTTTCTGGTAGTCTTAGAACAATGGGAATGTGGCAGGGAGCATGGGCAGCGATGTTGCTTTTTTTGCCAACTCTTGATATCTCCCAAAACTTCGCATAATGTCTGGCTTTCACTTAAAAATGTCCATAATGTGGTCCAGTCCTTTTTTTCTCTTTTTCCCGTTGTCAGTCTCACAAATGCTCTTCACGTTTATAGCTGAGAGGCGTTTGTTGCTTTTTTTTAAGACGAACATCTTGGGACCGAAGTTAAGTTGCAATTGTCTATTTCCTCAAAATCGACTCAGATCCTTTTGTTCTCTTCTCAGCCAAATGTCAGTGAATTAAAAAGCGTTCTGATTGGTCTTGGGGCTGATTCTGTGTGTGTGTGTGTGTGTGTGTGTGTGTGTGTGTGTGTGTGTGTGTGTGTGCACACAGCCACGCGTAAAAAGCATTGGTGTGAAGAATAGGATTGATGCGGCTATAGACCCAAAGCATGGTCTTCTTGCCCTTCCTACATACAATTCTTTCCTACAGTTCTATGACATGGCCATGCGTAAACACATAAGGTCACTCCAAATCGAGAGGCGGAATTATGTGTCACTTGGCAGTGACAAGAGGCAGGATGTTGAATCCACGGTATGTACATGTCTTCCCCCCCTTCCCTCGTTTAAATTGGCTCTTAAACTAGAGGCTAAGTTCCCTGTTTGAGAGAGGCATTAGAAACAGCTAAATAGCCCTCATGTCCACTGATGTCCGTTTTCAGCCTCACAGTTTTTCACACTTTTTTTTTTTTTTTTTTTTTTTTTTAAATATCATTATTCTTATTTTAAAGCGTCAACGGTTCATTAGTAGATGGAAATCTGAGCCCAGGGCGACCTTACAAATAGACCCGGAGACATATTCACAGCATTAGCCAGTTTCGCTTGTGATGTGACCAGTAAACACCAATTCCCAAAGAATTAAGACTTAATGGCTGAGTCCCCCAAACCCTCATCCTGTCGTCTGTATCCCAACTACCTCCTTGTATGCTCCTCTCAGCTGCGGGGGCTGTCGGCTATCCCTGAGGCTCTAGAGCGTTGAGGCAGCCTTTCGCCACAGTAAAAAAATTGGTTCTAAAGCCGTCTCTACCTTGCTTATAGTTTTTTCTACCTGCTCCAGATTTCCGTCGGAGTGGTACCAGCTCTTGCGAACGAACAATGTAACCTGGCGATTCACCATCTTATCATGTCTTTCCCTGTTTGCCACCGAGTGGAATAAAAGGTTCATGTCGCTCATGAAAAATCTGTCCCAGAATCCCATTGCAAAATTCGATGGAGGAGGATGCGGAGAGTACACACGATATGCGTGGGGTTTGATGAGGGAGAGTGTGGAGAGCACACAATATGCACCGGGTTCGATAGAGGGTGTGGAGAGGGCACACAATATGTGCTGGGTTTGATGGAGGAGAGGAGTGGAGAGTGCACGCACATGGAGGTTCTTGGCTCACGTGCTGTGCAGGGTGCGCTTCCTCACAGGACGTGGCCCCTGTCCTGCTGGGATTGGGGCATCACTTGACTGACTTACAAATTGCTGCACACGGCGTATTCCACGTCGGTAGCTTGCAAGCGCACAGCCGAGGACGTTGTAGGCTTGGAACATCCCTTGGGTAGCTTGCAAGTTGATGGTGTGTCTGACACTCAATCCTGATAAGATGTATTCGTGTAAGCCGGTTTATTTTCAGCTCGTCGATGGTGATGTGTGGTACCGGTGGTTCTTCTTTACCTGCCTGTCCCTCCAGCGGCCACTTGTATCTCCTTGCCAATTTGCCGCACACTGTTGTCCTAATTGTGTATGGCAACCGATCTGAGTTATCTGTTAAGCCATGGTATAGTTGGATAGTTGCATAATGCTGAATGATGGGAAGTTGGAAACCCAATATGGCAATTCGTGGATCTCCTCCATCGTCAACGTTCTCTCTTCCTTTTTCTGTCCGTCGCTCGGTTTTGAAATGGTCATGGGCAACCTAATTCCTCAAAATGCACATACAGGGAGGCCCTCACTGGCATAGAGAATCTGCCTGCGCCACAAGCAGATCTGTCATGAGCCATGGGCTATCTTGCCTTTCGCAGGACAATGGTGGATTGTTGGGGCACACCGCTCCTGGTGTAGTTAGGATGGATGCAGAATATCATTTGCTATCGAGTAGTGTGGATCGATGAAGCCACGGTTCAACAGCTCGTATCCCCATGTATATGATACGTTTCCTTTTTATTCCCTGGTGTGTGCTGCCTCGTGCAGGTATCGATAAGTCATGTTGTCTTCAGCCCTGATGCTTCAGTGATGGTGACAGTGGATGTAAGGGTTGCTGAAGACGGTATGGGTGGTGCATTTTGCTTGAAGTTTTGGCAGTCAACGTCAGATCAGAATGATGGATATGAGCTAAATACTAGGGTTGACGACCCCCACAGGTAGGGCCATATCTTTTGCACAGTGTACCTATCAGTCAATTGCTGACTCTGATTTCATTCGAGCCCCACAAATACCACATCATCACTACATATGTGAAAATAGCTAACCCAAGTGGGTTGGTACATCAGGATAATTGAATGAATGGTGTCAGTGGTGCACACAGAACCCAAGCCGGGAGTTCGTTTCAGAGGGAGGGCAGCACACCAGTGCCACCCTAGGGTTTTAGCACTCTGCTTATGGTCCCACGTGGCCCCAAAGATTGCACTGCACAGGGCGGTGGTGGCAAAAAGTCCGCATCATCTGGTGCTAGAAACGTCACTTTGCGGTGCTTCATGGTGCTATGACCTTAACCCCTCGCACCATCTGGAGGCTCAAGAAGGGCCTCTTGTGGCACTGTGCGGAGCTCGAAACATTGTGCCTTGCTGTACAGTGCTGGAAAACTCTTGCCATCATTGTAACCGTGTGGCGAAAAAAAAAAGCATCGGCAGCATGCCACACACACACACACACACACACACACGCAGAGAGAGAGAGAGAGAGAGAGAGTAGGAACATCTCTCTCTTGGTTTTCAGCCTATTGTCCATAAGGTATTTTCTTGATATGTGTGGGAGGAGTACGTCGTGGAGGAAGATGGTTGAGGGAAGGGGTGCGTGAATGAGCTGTAGAGTCGGTTGAGGAGTACTAGGAACACCTCGTTTTCGGTTTTTCTTCCTAATTGCAGGCTGAAAGCACAGGCTGTTGTCCATAAGGCATTTTCTTGATGTGTGCGTCTTGGTTGTTTAAACTTGATTTCTAACTTTTGTGTTCTTTAAACCACCAGTACTTGGCCCAGCTATCAGCCGTGGAAAAAAAAGAATAGAAACGTTTCTAGTCGGATGCATTTGGGCACTCCTGTAGTGACCTGTACATTTCCTAAAATCGTGGCTTGTTAATGGGCACGACTTAGGAAGTACTGGTGGTTTAAACTCTTTTTCCTTTTGAAAGGATTCCCCTTCTGCAGCCCTGGTCCTAGTCTCAGCTCCAGTCCCAATTCCTGGTCCTGTCATTGAAGTTTTCGTCCTCGCTGTGAGGCACAGGCAGGAGGGTCGTGGGAAAACGGGATTCTCTTTGAATATTGGGCCTTATGCTGGAAGTCATGCTGCTACGAGGTTGACTTAGAAATGGTTTGTTTATCTATCGTTTGTGAGATAGGGGTGCGGCGGATATATGGAATATGCGATGCTGTAGATTTTTGGCTTTTGGTAAATCGTCTCCAGAACGGGAGGGGTGCGTACATCTGGGACCTGTGATGTCTTTCTGGACGCGGCGCAGAGAGAGAGAGAGAGAGAGAGAGAGAGAGAGAGAGAGAGAGAGAGAGAGAGCGCAACGGGCACTGGGATCAAGCTGATTGTTGAATACATGCATTAATTGTCAGGATGCCCCAACACATTGGGTGGTGCACACCGCACAGCAAAAGATAATTCTGTGACAAGTACTGTCAAACATTGTACATGGCAGTGGGCATGTCTGGTGTGCGTGTGCATGAGCAACAATTCGTGAACTTCAGTAGCCATTGAGCAGAATGAATCCGCAAGAAAATTTTTTTGAGTCAACCGTATCTTCAGTCACGACACACCTCCCATCTACACTTGTCCCTTTTCGTCATGTGTGTGAAGTAAGAGGTGCTATCTGGTAGTATTGCTCTGCGGAAAGATGCCCATTGGCTGTGGCAGAAGCTGAGTCTGGTAAGGAGAGTCTTAAGTGTAATCTTGTGTGCTGTTTCTTTCAGCGCGGAGATAACTGCACTGTTGTATCATCCGTCGCGCAACATTGCAGTTACAGCCTCCATGGATGGCATGTTCAAGGTATGGTCACAGAAGGTGGGAGCAAGGACAAAGAGCAGGATCATTCCAGCAACTTGCTGGGTTGGCCATGCTGTTGGAGGCTTCAGGTGAGGTGGCTGGGTGTTATCCTGTCCAAGCGATGCTTTTGAATCCTTTTGCTCTTTTTCCTTTTCGTTTGTGTAAAGTATATGTTTATGGCTACACAAGTGCGCTTGCATGCATGTGTTTCATCTGTTGTTTTTTTATATATTTTTATATTTTTATATTTTTTTTTGTGTGTGCTCTAGACTGACTTTCAGCGTAAACGGTTTTAATGTGTTGGTAATTGTACTGTTGTGATGAGACGGCCGTTTCATCGTCTGCAATACTATAGGAACTGCTAATTGTCATAAGGAATGGCTTGGATCGTAGGCTCTGACCATTTTCACAAATGGCGCAGATCGGACGCTGATCATAAAGATTTCTTACTGGCCTGTGATGTGGGTCGTTTGTCTGAAAAGATGGCCTGGATTGCCTCGAGCTGAGGTCTGTATTGCAACAGTTCATGGGTTTGCCAACTGAGCTGCTCGCTTTGGTTCTGTTAGCAGCCTCCTAGGCTTGGCCCTACGATCCATGCTGGTCGTGCAACAGAAGGCCCAGATTGCAGGGCGATCGGGCGAAATCGCACCAGTCACCTTCCGCTGCTGGCCGTTGCCTCTGTCTGGTGGTTGTCATCCCCGGTTGCCTCGCACTGGTGCCTGCCATCACCCCCTGGTCGCTGCCTCCGGCTGCTGTGAGCTGCCTGCCGGCAACTGCGGCCGCTCAAATGGGGGGGGGGGGGGGGGGGGGGGGGGGGGGGGGGAGAGAGAGAGAGAGAGAGAGAGAGAGAGAGGGAGGGAGGGAGGGCTCGCATCATCGATCCGTGCACGGCGCCTGGCACACCGCACTGGTTGCGCCACAAGTATGATCTCGATCACCCAGAATGGGTACAATGTTCTATAAAGTTATAAACCTAGCAATTATCACCGACTTCGTTTTTGCCTCTGTTAAGTTAGACAGAACCTGCCATGCTGGGTGGATTCTGTTTTTCTGTTTTTGGAACATTTTTCAATTTATGCATGTCATCCCCCCGCAGTGTCATGCTTATCATGTTGTACACGAATGTAGCAATGAGAGAGGATAGAAGATAAGAGGAGGGGAACAGCCGAGCCCTTGCAGCACTAGATGCCCTAAACAAGGGGAGGCTGCTACAGAGCGCCCATCTCCCAACCTTCATCCGTCCTCGGGGGCTATTCTACTGGTCGGGGGGCTTACTAGCAGCACCCAGACACACAGTAGAGCAGCCACCAGGGGGCTTGGCACCGGAGGGGGCTGTTCTGCGCCACCCACACCTTTCTGAGGGGCCTTTTTCTTTTTTCCGCGATCCACCATTTTGCTTTTTCTCTCTTCAATTTTTCTTTTTTGTCTTCTCTGGTCCCTCGTTTCCATTTTCAAAATGAGCGACCATCTGCATGTATGCCCAGACTCTATTGAGCCTCTACCAAGCCCGCCCAGGTCTCCCTTGAATTCAGGGAGCTGAAAATTTTCCCCGGGCGGCGTACTGCTGGTTCTCAACAGAGCAACATTTTGATTGTTTGTGACTTTTGGTTTTTGAAAGTTACACAGTTTTGTTATGTTCGAAGAATACGGAGTGATTTTTAAACAATTTTAAATTTTTTGCATATTGCCCTTTTATCAAATGTCTTTTGTACATGTTTTGGATGGATTCTCTGCAACATAATTAACCAAAAAAAAAAAAAACTATAACCAGGTGAGGACTCCTTGACATTTACAGCATGTAAAAGACCATTTTTTCTTTTCTTATTACGACTCTATGTACGGTAACTCCTGGTTCCGATTCTCTGTACTTTGTTCAGCTACATTTGTTTCCCAAACAATTGACAGTTCCTCCATTGCACATGCCAACATATCCTCCATTTTTTGGGTTCTGCTATTTGCAATTTTGTACCATATTGCAACTTTCAGACCCAAAAAATGGAAGTCCAAAAGTACCCCTTCTTCGCATGGGTGGGGTCGCGATGGCACTTTACTTTTTCAGTTTCCTCTTTTTCTCGATGCATAGATTTGTTGGTTCATAAGGAAGTTTTTTCGTTGTTTATTTTCTCTTGCCGTTGAAGCAGCAACAGCTCCTGTAGTCAGCTGCAGGAGCTTGCTTCGTACTAGTTCATAGGCTCAGTTGGTCGATTGAAAAGTACCATTATTCAGACTTGAGAATGTCTGTCCCTGTAATACACGGCTGGGTTGCCATGTAATGGAGTCTGTGTTGCAGAGGGGTGGACAGTATCGGTTTGAGCTATTTGTCTCGTCGGGCGGGTGATGAAAGCAACTACTCCAGGACGAGGGGAAGAAGAAGAAGAAAATAAGGAAGGGGTGTGGGAGTAGGAGTAGAAGCAGAAGCATATCACAGTTGCACCCCTGCAGGGTTTTGAAAGGTGGCTGTGGGAGCATATCTGATTGTCTTTGCAGAGAAGTGAATCTTTTTTTTTTTTTTTTTTTTTTCGATTTATGCGTGTCATCCTTGCACAGGGCCCATGCTAATCTTCTCTGTATCGTTCCAATTTTAATGGATGTCGCGAAGGACTTGGGAAGTGAATCTTTCTCATTGAGTGGGTGATGGAAATGATGGAAATAATGGCTTGACCAGGAAGAGGTGGAAGAGAAGAAGAAAACCAGAAGGATGGGGAGTGGAAGAGGATGATGCTGAGGAGGAGAAAAAACATGTGTCAACCGCTGAATGTATTTTTGCATACCTGTGGCGTTGTGACCTTTCGCACTGGGAGTGGTAGAGGAGAAGCATGACAGAATTGTATCCCTGCACGGTTGTGGGATTTGAATACAGAAGGAATGCTAAGTGAGGTTTCACAGAGGAGTGAATGGTAGTGGTATGAGGCACATCTTTCTCATCAAGTTGGCGATGAAGATCATAACTGGATGAGGAGGAGAAGAAAGGCAGGAGGATAGGGAGTGGGAGGAGGAGGGAAGGCGACGGCAGCGGAGGAGGAGAAGGGGGAGGAGGAGGAGGAGGAGGAGGAAAAGGAGGAAGAGGAGCAGAATAAGCTTGGCTCAACCACGAATGTATTGCACTCCCATGGGTTTGTGACCTTTCACTGTAGGAGCAACGCTGGTTACATGGCAAGCCTGCTTGCGCACAGAATGAACACGAAACAGAAGAGGAGACCCGTCGGGGTGGCATTATGAAGCTCCTACAGGGAAGGGTGTTTGTGATGGACCTTTCGAAGGGAGTTGAAGCAGCAATGAAAAAAGTATATATATATTAAACGGCTATTGTGCAATCAGACTCGCTTTCAAACACACTTTTCACACGTGTAAACAGTACGCAGCACACTGGCGACATGCGCCCACTCAAAACTCAGAGATATGGCTTCAGATACGAGTTCACTCTCAAATGGCTATGGCGACT
>BFEA01000747.1:183355-196753 GCA_003427395.1 Chara braunii | reverse complement strand
GGGGGGGGGGTGGGGGGGGGGGGGGGGGGGGGGGGGGGGGGTGGGGGGGGGGGGGGGGGGGGGGGGGGGGGGGGGGGGGGGGGGGGGGGGGGGGGGGGGGGGGGGCGGGGGTGTTGGTGGGGTTATTAGGGGTTCTGGACCCAAAAAAAAAAAAAAAAAAAAAAAAAAACCGAAGTGCCGACGACCCCCGACCGGTAGGTGCCGACCAGCCGACCGGGCGGTGGGTCGGCAGTCAACCAGTCAAGGGTCGCCGACGGTCGGGGTGTGCAACACTGGTAGTAGTGCATTAAAGGTGATAAATAATACGAGCAAGGGACGTCGGCGTAAAACACACCACACACATTAGCACATGGAATACCCAAGGAAGAACTGCAAACATGAAAAGCCAACACAAGCACACGAACAAAGAAAGAAGAGAAAGCACAAGTACCAAAAACAACAGAAAAAAAAACCTGATGATGATGGATTGTTACGTTGGACTTGTACCGACTCATCAGGATGCTGAACCCTCAACAGTATCTGCGGGATCCTCATAATTTGAGTCATCGATTATTTTAACCCCTGTTGGAAGTGGGCTCCTTGCCAGCATCTCCGTATAACATGGCAGCAAGGCAATGACTCAGCCAAGCACCAGGCAACTTTACCAGCTCCGCCCAACTACACCACGCCATGGTTAACTGCATTGGAATGACATCACAAGACAGTGACACACAAGGCAGCACTGGCATAAAAGCCAACACAAAAGGCAGCACTACTGGCATTAAAGCCAACACACAAGACGGCACTGGCATAAAAGCCAAACTATACCACACACAAGCAAACTGCATGGCAAGATTGTGCACGCAGCAGCGCAGCGAAGCACACAGCAACACTAGCATGGCAACTGAACTACGCGGCAGACAACAAGCTGAAGGGAAAGACATCGCAAGCGGGTGGGCAGCAAGGCAGAGCGAGCGCTGACGAGGCAGTCCACATGTCCAACACATACCAAAGCGATCATGCATCATCGACTCGCACTACTGTAGCACCCGTGCGCTGTTGGTTCCCGCCACCTGCCGGGTCAGGAAGCCACAGTGACTCCGACGGACATCTATCATCACCCGTAGACCATGTGCATCACGCTGACCACAGACATCACAAACAGAGTGCCTCCCCCCTACAGATACTGCAGGCATTCCAAATAACCGTCCACCGACTGTGTAGCACTCCTATAGGTGCTCACACGGACACAGAAAACACGGGAAGAAATGCATAAAATGATAAAACTGATTCTGTGTGGCGGATCTGAATGGTGCATGGATGATCATGAGCCGATCAATCAATGATCGCCTGATGCGTGCAGAGAGAGCTGTGATTCCAGCAGAGGGGATCAATGAGTGCTCATCATGCAAGTATCTGGTATATACTCTAATCATGGGGATAATGCCTACGATAAGGACGCCTGTCCTCGTATCGTTGGCGCCTTAGCAACAAAGGCTGTCAATCTGCATGGTGAGCCCTCTGCATGGGAGAACGTGCAGCACGAGATTTGGAGTCTCTCTTGTTCAATCACAAACATTACCCTTGTACTCAAAAAAAGGGTGACTTTACAGTTCAGGAACTTCAGGGTCTCTAGGAAACATCACAATGATCACATGGTTTGCGTAAATGTTGACATTGAGATGTCAGATAGCATGATGTAAGAAAAAAAAAAAAAAGGATAGGGGTCAGAAGACTCAGAGCAGAGTTTGCTTCCACGAGCGTGCTGCAGGGGTGGTGACCATCTCCTATAGTTTCCGAAGGCGTTTGGTAAATTTGGTCCATTGGAATTGTCTCTCCGGACCATTTCTAAAATTTTAAATTTCTTAAAATTAAGAAGATTTCTGGAAAAAAAAAACAAACAAACTGATTTTGTGTGCGCGCATGTGTATGTGAAGGGGGAGAGCGTCATTGTGCGACGTTGAGGGCACAGCAGGATTGGGGTTGGAGGAGGAGGAGGAGGGAGGCGGAGAGGATGATGAAAGGGGCGCCAAGGTCACATCTGAATCAGTGCGCGATGGGAATAAGAAGAAATAAGGAGGTAGAGGGGAGTTTCATCATTGGAACCTGTTATCACATCGTCAACAGGACAAGAAGAAGAAGAAGAAGAAGAAGAAGAAGAAGAAGAAGAAGAAGAAGAAGAAGGGTGCAACAGGATTGGGGTTGGAGCAATAGATGGAGCAGCCGGGGTGCTGGGAGGTGGGCATGCTCTTATCACCCCGCACAGCAGTCGATACCGGTTTTCGAAGAAGAAAAAAAGAAGTGAAAACTGGGGCGCTGTCACGTTTTCAGTTTGAAAATGCGCTTGAGTCACGGCTTCGCGAATGTTGTGCCAAAGCAGCCAAAGTGAGGAAAATCGTGAATGTATACAACCTAGCTTTACGGTCGGGTGGGGTTGTTACCGTTGTTTGTATTCGAGGGGATTTTAAAGTTTAAACTGAAATCCTCTCTACGCCCTAGTTAACCACCCTTCCCCCCCACACCCCCCCCCCGAAAAAAAAAAAAAAAAGAAGAAGGATTGGGGTTGGAGGAGCCTTCCGAACGTTGGGAAGTGACCACACTGCTATTTTTAGTATTTTTACTTTTTTTTCACCCTTTGAAATTAAAAACCTGAAGCGGCCGCAGGTATTTCTTTTTTTTTTTTTTGCCCTTTTTGTTGCTTTCTTCTGTGGCATCCAGTCTATTTTCGTATGATAGCAGAACGAGCTTCTTGTGTATGTGGGCTTAATACACATACAGATAGTAGATACAATCATACAAGTGCTTTACCCTCATGTGTCACATGTGTTCCACTGTTCGTTGAATATCTTCTTGTTCTTTGTTTTTTTTCCCCTTGTTTTCCTTTGAGCCCTGTCTTTTCCATGTATGTGGGCAAAAAGTCGCCCGATATCATACAGTTACGACTCTGGCGAGTCTCTTCGAGTGTCTCCAACCAGTCTGGCCAGACCGTTCTGCATACAATAAATTAAGTATAAAGAAATAAGAGAATATTAAGTATAAAGAAATAAGAAAATAAAAAAGATGAATTAACATTGTTCTATTTATATCTATAAATATGTCCAGATTCAAGTGCTGGGTCCAAATTGTCCTATTCTTTAATTCCCGATCTAGGGCCTTTGAGACCCCCCCTTGGGAAAAATAGAGGTCACATACATCCAGGACAGGGCGAGTGGGGGCAACAGGCTTGAGGGCATCACCATCGAGCTGACGAGACAACTGGCGAAGCTGACACCTGAACGTGGCACATGGATTCGAACTCAAGTCGGTATTTTAACAGTTCATGGGTCTATTGACGGAAAGCATACTCACACTAGCTAGCACTTTCATAAATGTAGCTGATTGCATCAGCGGACTGGTGATGAATCTGACTGCAATCATGTGCACAAATTCACAGAAAAAGTACTGGTGCGAGTGCGCCCTGACCTTCGCCAAAGCCTACACGAAGGGGGAAGAGGTTGTCGTGTCTGTTCCTATCAGCACCCCTAGCAGACGATCGGGTTGTTTTGGGAAAAAAAAAAAAAAAAAAAAAAAAAAGGCGGGGGGGAGAGGTTTGGAAGGAGGCAGGTGTAGCCCCACTTCACCCACAGCTGAACATAAGAGACAGATTCGAGCTGAGTTCTGCATTTCTAACAGTCCATAGGTGCATCGACTGAGGGCATCCTCAGACTAGCACTTTCCTTACGCACTTTATGAATATGACCGCAATCACCTGCACAAATTGGCAGAGAAGTCCTCATGTGAGTTTGCCCTGAGCTTCAGCGACACTAGCATTGCGGAGGTGTGTGTGTGTTGGGGGGGGGGCGGGGGTTGTAGCCCACCCTCCCCCACAGCTGTCCATAGCTGGCGAACTTAGGGCCTCGCCACACAGGCTGTCGAAATGTGCAAAACGAGAATGAACTTCACGCTAGAACATGGCCAGATGCACCTGCCACATTTTTGTCGTTTTCGCGTTTCGACAGGCTGTGTGGCGAGGCCCTTAGTTCTATATTTCAGATGTTCATGGGTTGAACGGAGGTCTGTACCGGCTTGGCCCTGCCGCATTTCGACAATACAAACACGCAACCTTAACGGTCCGAAATCGTGTAAACCACCACGTCTACGCATCGAAGGCTCTACAGGCTGCGCTACGGTGTTTGCGTGGTGTATCAGTTTCATGGTAACCTCGGACTCGGACACCGGACCGATCCGCACAAACGTCCGAACACGCGTCTGGACTCGTCCAGAAGTCTGGCAATCTGGACAGGTACCAGACCACCGGACAGGAGCGGACCCGGGCCATCCAAATCGGTTCAGCAGATCCAAAAAATTGTCTGGACCAGAAAAACCAAACAAAAAACAAGTGTAAGAATTACTAAGAAAGTTAAAGAAACATAATAGAGTTTTTTTTTTTTTTTTTTTTTTCAAATGAAGGCTTGAGCTAATGCTGCATTCACGACGATGTTGCACAACGAAGAGAAACATTATGCGGTAATAAATTACAAATAAAGTTTAATAAACAGTATTATTAAATACTATTAAACAGAAATGAACGCAAGTCGTAAGGGGACAAAACTTAGAACTTACCTTGTTGCGGGCAACTGTCTTTCACTTTTCAGAACTTGACAGCTTCATACTGTTGCCCCTCGTTGACACACACTCTTCCTTCCCGTTGCCCCTCGTCATACACGAGAAGCTCGTTCTGCTATCATAGGATGAGTGGTACGATGACGTCGTACCACTCATCCTAAATCGTTGTCCCCCTCCGCGTTGTCCCTCCTCAGCCTACTCCCATTGTTGCCCAGACATCGCTCGTCGTCGTCCACTCATCCTCCCCCTCCTCCCCATTGCCCAGACATCGATCGTCGTACCACTCATCCTAAATCGTTGTCCCCCTCCGCGTTGCCCCTCCTCAGCCTACTCCCATTGTTGCCCCGTCGAGAGAGAGAGAGAGAGAGAGAGAGAGAGAGAGAGAGAGAGAGAGAGAGAGAGAGAGAGAGAGAGACCTGACTGTGGGTGCTGTTTTCCGGGTGGGCGACCAATTTCATCGCGGGCGGAATCTCCTTGCAGCTCAGCAGCAGCGATGGCGGGCACGATCTCCTTGCAGGGCGACTTCGACGAAGGCAGCATCTCGACAGCAGCGTTCTGGTGGGGCCAAATGATCACAGCGGAGGGAAAAACGGATTCGAAACTCGGATCCACGCCTAGGCCTTCCCCCGTCGAACAGCAGCAGCACAAGAAGCTGTTGGAGGTGTCTGGCGGCGTCTGGTGGGCCCTGAAACGGCCAAACAATACCGGGGCCATTTTTTGGGGGTGGCCTAGGACCGGAAACATGTGCTAAGCCCCCCAAAATAATTTTTGAATTTCTATAAATCGGACCCAATCTGGGACGTACCGGACCAGACGCCGGGCCCAAACCCAGATAACCGGACCGTCCGGATCCCGGATCACTTTTGTTTCTTTTTTTTCTTTTTCTTTTTTTTTTGTTTCATTTTATTGTAGTTCATTTATGTATTCTGGTCTTCAGACACCCACATCCGAATGGACTGAACAGCAAAGTCGTTGGACAACAGACCAACGGGAGCGAGCTCGATGCAATCTGTTGCATATCACATATGATAGCCCTACTGCCAACTGAACTTCGGATATGCACAGGAGATGGATGTATAGGGACTGGGATCTGGGACTAGATACAGATGCCAGTCATGTGTAGGAGATATCTGACTAGGATGAGCCAAGGCTGACACTGATATAGCACTTGAGACTGGGCCTAAGGTCTCTCTCTTGGCAGAAATACTCTAATGTCAGTGGGTACACCTTCCTGAAGTGTCCGTGAGCACACGGACGAAACTGGTTAAACGGCACTACGCTGCCAAGATTTTGTGCTGGAAATTTGCGTTCTTGGGGAGAGTGAGCCATGATTATATGGAGGGCTTTGAGTTGAGCTGCTTGAGCATGGGTATTGGTGTGATGGGATGCTGTGCTAGTGACAAAACATCTGCTCTCGTTGGCGAGGGTTGCACTCTTTGTGTTCGTCAGTATCAACAGGCCTCCGTGCGTGCAAGCTCAACAACTCCTGGGTATTTCGTCAAGCGCCACATGCTGCTCGATCACTGCCATCACATCAATAGAAATTGCTTGCTGCTCCTCCAAGTGTGGGCGAAACGCAAGAGAAAAAAGAAGGGCAGAAGCAGGTGGGGAGGGAATCAATAACAAACACCCTGTTTATTTCACTTTTCTGCATTCCTGGTTGGATCAACAGAGGGGATGATGGACTCGGATGGAGTAGTAAGGTAACCAAGGAAGGACAGGAAACTGAGGAAAGGAGACACAAATAGGTGGGTGGGTATTTACATAGGCAGCAGAAAAGTGAGAATGGAAGGGAGGTAGGTAGGTAGTGAGGGAGTGAGGGAGTGAGGGTGGGAGGCACGGTGGTTAACAGAGAAAGGAAAGAACGAAGGAAGCGAGGCAGGAAGGAAGGACGGATGTAGTGAAGCCTCTTCTGGAGGCCGATGTAGTGCCACTAACCTGATTAGGGTTAATTGTGAAAGCAAAAGAAATTGGTCGAGCAGGTGTGATTGCTTTTTCTAGAGCCTCCTGAATTTTCGCCTGCTGTCGGGCAATGGCACCTTTGATCATCTGTTCTCATAAATGGACAGCACAAATCCAGCGTGAGATGGTTACGCTTCCCTCTTTCACCTGTTGCTTTTGAGGGTACAAAAATGCTGCAAACGACAAATTACATTGCATGTAGTAGATGGGGGATTGCTTTCAGTTTACAATGTACTGGGGAGCGAGGAAGGGGGAGCTAGGGGGAGGTCTGATCTGGATAGCCTGAGGATGCTTGGGGTCTAGTCTAAAGGCCCTGACACAAGTTCTGTATCCCTTTGTCAATCATGAAGGATTTTCAAACCGAGGTTCTGAATGAATCAGCTCATCGTTTCAGCTTGCTGTCTCCCTCCCTCTTTTTGCATGGTTATGGCTTTATGTGCATACAGGTTGTGCCACTCACATGTAAATGTGTGTAAAGGGAGGCTATTATGAGGGCACAGTTTCTTGCTAGGGTTTAGGGTTTAGGGTTCAACATTTTTTTTTGTTTTGTTTTTATTACTTTATGAGCGAAATGTGATAAAAGTTTTCTTCATTTATTGGAAAGCATATTCCTTTTAAAATTTAAAGAAAAACTCGTTTATTGAAACATTCTATTATGTGAAATAATTTATGGAGCTTTGACTTCTACACACCTTCACTCTACACTGTCTACAGGCCTTAAAGCCGGAGGACTATAGCAATAGATAGTTCGGATGCTTCATGTCTGCTTGCTTTAGCCAGACCTTTCTGCTCCTGTCTCTTATACACATCTAGATGTGTATAAGAGACAGGGTTTACTTGAGCTGCCCCAGAATCTACGTTCGTGCCCTGCATGTTGCTGGTTACAAGGACTGGCGGTCTTTTGGCAAAGCAGCCGGGGACTCCGGGTTCAGACTAATTCCCAAATGGGAACCACTTCTTCTTCTCAGGGCAGGAAAAAGGGAAAAGGGAGGATGTATTTTTTGGAGTCTGATGACGACTCTGCAAGCTCTGGCCAGGGGGGAACTGCTCCCTCAGCTGGTCAAGATGCAGGATCATCAACAAATCACGCTGCTCTGATTTTGGGCCAGGCACTGATGAGCCTTGCTAGAGGCTCAAGTCAGTTCCAATCCCAAAAGTCTGCTTCTTATAAGGGGTATGGCAAACACCCCAATGGCCAGCAAAGACAAAACCTTCAAAAGCTTGCTATGCGTTCAACTAATCTCATGGATCCTGCCTCTTTTCCATGGAGAGATCTGAAGATCCCTGAGGGTCTCTTGCAAAAGAGAATGAATGATGGGGTTCGCCTCAAGCATGACGGTAAACACTTTGTCAAGTATTGTCGCACCTGGTGCAACACCAGTTCGAAAAACTCTTTGTTCCAAACGGGAATGCTGAGCTCATAATGTGCATTGACTACAGAGGCCTGAATAAGATCAATAGGAAGAGCTCAGAGCCCTTGCCTAAGATAGATGACCTTTTAGATATGATGCAAGGCTGCAAAACCTTCAACAAAATTGATCTGAAGACCGGGTATCATCATATCGAAATGGTTGAGGAGGATGTGCATAAGACAACCTTTAAAATCCGGCATTGCACCTATGAGTACCTAGTCATGCCCTTCAATGTCTGCAGTGCCCCGAGTACGTTTCAGACTGAAACGAATAAGATCTTTCAATATTTCCTTGACCTTTTGTTTTTGCATACATGGATAACATCCTAGTGTCCAGCAAGGTTGTTGAGGAACATGCTGATAATCTTCGAAAGATTTTGCAATTCAGAGAGAACATAAAAGTCTTTAAGGTGACTGTTGTTAGGGAATGACCACAACCACAGATAGTCAAAGACATTTGGTCATTCATGGGTCTGGCCTTCTACTATAGGAAGTTCATCAAGAGCTTCTCTACTATAGTCACTCCTGTAACTAATGTGCTGGCTAAGAGTGTCCACTTCAGATGGGCACCCACATGTCAATTGGCATTTCCTGACTAAAGAAAGTCCTTACTTGTGTTGCAACTGTCTGACTCTACCTTGCCATTTGTGTTGACCAATGACAACGAATGCAAGTCAGTATGGAGTTGGTAATCTACTTCAGCAAGATGATGGGATTGACCTAAGACCTGTAAAATTCATGAGTAAGAAAATCAAGGTGCAACGTATTCAGACATCCACCTATAAGAAAGAATTGTATGCCCTTGCGTGTGCTCTCAAAAAGTTGAAACACTTTTTCCTGGGAGGACGGTTCAAAATTTATTCAGATCACTCCCACAATGGATGAAGACCCGCGGGGAGTTGAATGACAAGTTGGGGAGATATATTCGGCTCATTAATGCTTTCAACTATGAAATGAAACGCAAGAAGGGGTATTATAACCAAGTGGTTGATGCACTTCCTCGTAGGCCTGACACTTTTGCCGCTATTGTGTAGACTTACTCATTTGAAGATTCTACTAGGCAGGTCATTGCAGATGCCTCCAGACCCTATCTTCGGCCCTATTGTTAGGAATCCACAAACGTATCCCAATTCTCAGTCAGGCTATGCCTTGACTTCAGGCCTGCTGTACACAATCAACGAGGGGGAGGGACGTTTGTGCATCCCTAATGACTGCATGAACGAGCACTATAGTTCGGGCTGGTAGCTAGTCATGGGAGGCTGTTCTGTTCAGAAGAAGCAGGGCGTGGCTGCTAGGGAAACGATAGTGATCTGGCGGTCTGGTGCAGACCGAAGAGGCGGCCCCACACCCCAAACTTCCCAAAGTGTGTTGTGGTCCAACACATCTATCATTAACCCTGTGCAGTCAATCCCCTGAAAACAGGGCAATCAGTGCTGGCAGGCCTTGTTATGTATAGTGGGACGCTGGACCCGCTTTCCAGCAGGTGTTGCTCCCGACCAATAGACCGGAGCACCCAGGACTCTTGCTAGGAGGGAGTGCTTGTACCACCTCTCCTAGCAAGGCCACTGGTTTGTATTAAAAAAAAAATAAAAAAAATCATCACTCACCTCATTTCCGAGTGTCATAATGCTCGCAGGCATTTTGGGTTTCTAAGGACTTATGCTGCCCTGATCCAACATTTCTACCAGTCCAAGATGAAAAAAGAATGTACTAAAGTACCTAAAAACCTGTGAGTTCTGCCAAAGGAACAACGTTTGTAGGTGGCCTCCTATAGGACTGCTCAAACTTTTACCCATTTCTGATGGTCCAGGCGAGTATGTGTCCATTGACTTTATTGACCTTGGTAAGACCACTCTTCATGGGATGAGACAGGTAATTGTTTGTGTTGATCGTTTCTCTGAGTATGTTGGGTTCCTTACCATCCGAAGCTAAAGTTGCTCTAATTAGAGAGGTATTCTTTGAGAGATGGGTGAGTGTTCATGGGCACCCAACCTCTATCGTGAGTGACAGAGACCCGCGTTTTTGCAGCGATGAGTGGCAGTCCTATTGTCAAGACTACCTCCATTCTAGGCTTGATATGACTTCTGGCAGACATCGTGAGGCCAATGGATAGACCGAAATGATGAACCAGATCTTATTTCAGATGCTGCAGCCTGTGATCACACCTGATCAGCAGGACTGGGACAAACATCTGTCTAGGGGCTCAGCTGATGTACAATACATCCATTCACAGCTCCACTAAACCATTCAGCAGCACTTCTCTACAACATGCCAGTTGACAAGTGAGCCGCCCAGGTACTGTAGCTGCCTTTATAGCAGCTGCCATTGACAATCTTTGTCGACTCCAAACCGGTAACGCTCCCACAGGGCATATTGGCTGCAATTGCTCGTTCTGGAAATCACCAGGCCTTCCTTGGATGCTGCTGCTAAGTTTAGACTGAGACTTGAATGTTTTCTGTCCGGTACCAGACCTACCGGACTCATAATGACCCTACGACATCGAACGACCTAGGTCTGAATCGGTGTCTCAGCCACTGGGCTTGTCAGTTCGGCTATTGTACATGGGATTGGAACCATTGGGACTCCCTGGGACCGGGAAATGGGACTTGATTTAGACATGAAATCCTTTCAATAATTATCTTCACTGTTGGGATTAGTCAATACTGTCATCGGTTCCTCTCCCCATACTGGGGGAAAGGATTGCAGGAGTTGTTGTTTTTTTCATATTATTGAAAAGTTGAAAACCTTTCCTCTTTCCTCCTTTTCAGAAGGGGCAATGCCCTTGACGTGTCATGTGGGCTTAAGCTTCTTCTTTTTTTTTTTAACAGCAAGATCGGTCGGGGCTACTATGAGGAGTGATATGAGCAGCTCCCCATAGTAGACATGTCACGGGTTACCCATGCCACCTTCTGGCAACTGGGTCCAGTGTTTCTAAGTCAGGGTTATTATATTCATCGGATTTGATGAGGATTTGAACTCAGCGCTGTTTATCAACTGTTTGTGGATGTCCTAGCCAGCCTCATCGCCTGGGTTGTGAGTTGTTTTTTGGCCTGGTTTTCCAATGGAAGAGAAACTGAACTCTCTCTCCCCAGATGGGAATGGGGGTTTTGTTAGAAAAAACAATTACTGAATGTCTGGGAGAAGGAGCAATTGAACTGATCCCAGCAGGGCCTGAAGTATTGGAGGCTCTTGCATAAAGCGTGGGGCAGGAGGTTACCCTCTTCACTCGAATAAAACGCCCAGTCATTATCGCTACATCTGGTCTGAAAGTTATCCCCATATACAGCTGTAATGACCAGGCGTTCTATTCGGGTGAAGACGGTCTTGGAGATGTTGTATGAGCTCAGGAATGAAAGAGGATCTTTGGATGCATATTACCCCAACAGCTGAGATCGTAAAGTTGAAATCGATGGCAAAGCCTTCTTCAGAGTAAACTGGTTTTACGCCAATGCTGTCCATGGTGACTGCTCCATAATCAACTCCAACAAGTTGGCCAATCTGTTTGAAGCGAAGCGTTCAGCAGCAAAGAGCGTGAACTTTCAATTGTCAATACTCTGTGATGCAAGCCTGCAGTGAACTCCTTCAAGAAGCACAACTTCTGAGAACCATCAGTCTGTAGTTGCAATACTAGCACTTATTAAATCCATTCCCTTTCTGCTCTCCTGATTGGTAGTTTACTCTCAAACAGTAAAAGGTTACTAAAACAGACAACGTTTGTGGTGACTCGGATGTACAATGCAATGGATTTATTACCCGGATGACGATCAAGGTGGCCCCTTCGAATCACGACAAGTTGGCACCTTCACATCACGACAAGTTGGCTCCCCTTTGGAAGGTTCTCTCGCCACGTCCTGGAGCGAGGATTTGAATCTTGATTTTTTTTTTTTATTATTTTTTATTATAGAAAATTAATCTGAGTGCAGGTTACGCGAATACAAAAGTGAACATGAAGAACTGGCGCATAGGTTAGCGTCAACCCGACGCCACGTCTGGCTGCATTTGAGATTAGACTGACCTGGAAAACTACTTAGACCATTACCTCACCATCGGGTAGGGTTCTGAAGAAGGTGGGCCTTCAGACCAGATACGATGTATCGAAGAAAAACAGATATGGACACCTACTGGTACCTTCCTTTGATAGGGTCCTGAAGAAGGCGGACCTTCAGACCAGATACGATGTATGTTGCAGTTTCACTCCTACAACAGAGTGACCAGATACGATGTATGTTGCAGTTTCACTCCTACAACAGAGTAAGTCAAAGTAACGTCCAAGTCAAAAAAAAAGATCATCCACAAAAAAAAATGCTCAGGACAAAAAAAAAAAAAAAAAAAAAAAAAAAAAAAAAAAAAAAAAAAAAAAAAAAAAAAAAAAAAAAAAAAAAAAAAAAAAACGGAAATAAACAGTTATTTTGTTTAATTCTTCTCTCAATTTCACTTTTCACTACCTACCTACCACAACTACTAAGCTTATATACAGGGGACCCCTTTAAGCATAGCTACCTCTCACAACTAATGCAGCTCATGTTTTTTCAACTTTTTGCTGAAGAAAAAGGTCTGAAATTACAGTCTGTCAAACCAAGAATCACATACCTTGGAGAAGGACAAAGCTCGTAACGTACCTAGTATGATTCTTTACCTTGAGGAGAATGAGGCTCTCAACGTATGAGCTGGCAAATGAAAGATGTTTGTTGATGATATCTATGCTCTCCACCGTGATGGTGGCGGAAACCTTTGTGGCACAACTGCTGCCATCCCCATCACATACTAAGCACTCGTCCAAGATGCCACTTCGACAGCAAATACCAGCTTCATCCCTCACCGTATCACAGCATGCCCCAAGAGAGTCCACCATCCTGACAATAGGCAGCGAGAAAGGCAGGCACATCACATTCAGTCTTGCTGCCATGTGGTGGACAACTGGGTTGCAGCTTTCCTTTGTGAAATTGTGTATAGAGAACATGACAACGCACGCACACACACACACACACACACACACACACACACACACGCACACACACACACACACACACACACACACACCACAGACAAGCCCATATGCGACTGATGCGCAGGGTGAAAGTCCGAGGAAACAGTCTACCAGAGTCATGCTTTTATGTGGAGTTGTGTAGAGCAAACAGGACAACACTCACAAAAATAGACACATGTGTCTGCGAGGATGAGGAAGGCGGAGTAGGGAGGACAGGAACGATGACGAGGAGGGAGGAGGAAGAAGCATGGAGGCTGAACGGAATAAGGGAAGACATACACATTGCCCACTTTTTCTGATGATGATGGTGATTATCAACCGTGGAGCGGATCGAGGAGGAGGGACGACGAGGAGCGAGGTGGAGGAGGGGGAAGGAGTAGGGAGGACAAGACATCGAGGCATGATCGAGGATAAGGTGGAGGAGGGAGGAGGACGACGGACGAGTAGGTAGGAT
>BFEA01000747.1:145907-156768 GCA_003427395.1 Chara braunii | reverse complement strand
GGCGCGGGGGTGGATGGCGGGGTGCGGGGGTCGGTGGTCCCCGCTGCCGGGGGTCCGGGGGTAAAAGTCCCACCCCGGCTTGAGCCCCAGGGATCCCCGCGTGACAACACTGACTGACGCCCTTGAAACAGGCGCCCGTTGCTGCCTCTGTGGACTTCAAGTCCATGTCAGTACTCTATGCGGCACATGGCGCTTCGGTAAGTTCGCTTTGCTTTTTTTTTTTTTTTTTTTTTTTTGTTGGCTTAAAGCCAACGGTCGCATTAAGCTACGTGACTTTTCAGCCACGCACTATTGAAATACAGACCCGAGTTCGAATCCTGCAGGATTCGAACAAAACTAACCCCCTTTTTTTTTTTCATGTCATCCCTGTGCAGCAGTCGTTTGAACCACACGGCCACTTTCAGCCATGCGATCTTGAAGATCGCGTGGCCGAAATCGGCCGCGCCCTACCGCCTCATCCTTTCAACCGACTCCGAAAAGAGTTAGCACTAGTGTTGCATTTTCAAATTTGATCTCAACACCTGTTGGGTGAAAGTCTGAAGCAATAGCTACTAGGCTAGCTCCATTTATGGATGTAGAAGGAGCAGCTCTTCTACAAGAAGAACTCTCACCCAGGCATTTCGCCTGCCTATGGCTTGGCAAACCCTACCAGCCTCCTTCAACCATAGGGCCCGACCTTCCTTGGTATGGCACGGTCGCGTGCCTGCCGTGGCGGTCCTTTTTAGCCACTTAGGCTCTGAATCGTGCGGCTGTCCTCATTTTAAGCAGGATAGGTTCAGATTTAGTATTCCAACAGTTGTGCATCCCAGCGACCCCGCCAAAAAACGGAAGAGAACTGGTCCTGCCGCCGGTCAATCAGCATCATCGTCGGATGCCTCCAAGCGTTCACACCTAGGTTAAAAGAAGGTCCTCAACCTCTCAGTCATAGGTCAGGTCTGAATAAACTTTCGGCAAGCGCAAAAAAAAAAAAAAAAGACCCCCAAACCCTAATTTCAGTTTTGAACCTGTTAGTCAGAAGTTGAAACTGGGGATCCCCGTTAACCACGTGTGTCGGATAGCGTCTAACATTCAAAAACACCGAGCGTATACCCTTGTAAGGATTTCTGCTCCGACAGCACATCCAGCGGTTGTTTTTAGGTGTAAAAAAGGCGAAGGCTTTTTTTCGCCTTTTTTATGGGGGGGGGTTCAAGAAAGGTGCTGAAAAATCCCTCCACCCAAATACAACACCCGCTACCCTGCCCATCTTCCGTTGGACTATATACCCCACTCAGGGACTGGGTGGGGTATACAGTTCAACGGTTCTTGTGCCATTATTACCTCCTCGTGGGGAGGACACTCTGACAGCCCTGGGAGGACACTGACAGAGAGATGCTGCCTTTGGCCGTGCAGCCCCAAACACGTTTCCTTTATTTGGGCTGTGAATGCACCACGCCAGTTGTACTGTCCACGTTAGTTTCACATTGTAACGAGGTCCCTGTCTCCGACTCCGCCTACCTTGTTCTCCCGAATACAAGGCACATTATAGCTGTATTTGGGGCATCTTTCAGTCTAAAAAACACAGCTGCAATGGCTTCGAAAATGAGGACAAAAGCTTTCAGCAGCATTTGGTTCTTTATTTCACTTTTGGGAAAATAGGGGAGAAAAGCTTTTAGGAGCATTTGATTATCTGTTTTTACATTTGTTTTGAAATTTTAATTTGCAAAAAATGTGTCACACCGTTGAGCTACCTAGTTCAACTCAGCCGCGTATGTGGGACTTGGCCCCCGGTCAGGTAAATGATGATATCTCAAGCAAGTTTGGCCCCCGGTCAGGTAAATGATGATATCTCAAGCAAGTCACCCTTTTTTTTCTTGAAAAAAAAAGAAAAAGAATATACTTCTTTCAGTAAGTTTTTTCAAGTTTTTGGAAGTTTCTCGCAAAATCGAACGAAAATAAAAAATCATAAAATACTGGAGAAAAAACAGATATGTTACACTGTTCTACAGTATTGGAATACAAACAGAGTTTTGACTTCTTTCTTTTTTTTCCCCTTTTTTTGGAAAACACCCCTGCAGTGCTACCGTATTCCCCGAACATAAGGCATATGCGTTGTAAACGAATACAATGCATACCGTGCGTTGTATTCGTTTACAACACATATGCGTTATGTTCGAGTGAACGAACCAACTTTGCCTGCACAAGGGGGTGGAACGACCATTTCATCAAAATGGACATCTTTTATTTTTTGAAAGAAATTGAAACCGAGTTTTTTGGCCGAAAACTCGTCAAAATTTGCTGTTCCTGAGGGTCCGGCGTTTGTAAAACGCTGGACCCCCTGGCTGTACATGGACCTAGCTTGAGACCAGGTACCTTGCTCCACTCAGCAAATGTGCAAAATGCGAATGAATCTTCCACTAGACCGTGGGCAAATACAACCCCTTTCTTTTTTGTCTCGGTGACCATGGCACTGTAGCAAGACTTTGGTGAGTGGCTTTCTTATTTTTCCACTTTCTTGCGCCACTATCTTGGTCGTGCCACATTCTTGGCTGTCAGAAGTGCCTTCGTGCACGGACGGAGAGAGAGAGAGAGAGAGAGAGAGAGAGAGAGAGAGAGAGAGAGAGAGAGAGAGAGAGAGAGAGAGCCCTGCAATGCATGTAAGTGACCTGGAGGGCAGTGTCTTGCCTAAAGAAGAGCATAGGGGGCACAAGAGAGAGAGAGAGAGAGAGAGAGAGAGAGAGAGAGAGAGAGAGAGAGAGAGAGAGAGAGAGAGAGAGAGAGAGAGAGAGAGAGCACGGGCAGTGATCTGTGATTACGGGCCTGCACGGGCCTGTCCCGTTCACCAGGGCAAGAACGGAGCAGGCGTTGACCTTCAGGGGAAAAAAAAAAGAAAAAAGGTTATAATAACTTATATTCGAATACGACAATTTTCTCTTCGTGAAATTCAAATATAACGTATATGCATATTATTCGAATAGAACACATATGCGTTATATTCGAAGTGCCCTTGTATTCGAAGAAAAGGGTCTAACTTTCCCAAAACCGTTTTTTTTTTAACTCGAATACAACACATATGTGTTATGTTCGGGGGAAGACGGTAGTGGTGCTGACAAGGCAAGACACCACTAGCACCCGGGGGGAGGCTCCATCTATTGGTGGGGAGCATCACCTGCTGGAAAACGGGTCCAGCGTCCCATTACAGAATGCATTGCAGAATGAATACAGACTGGATCAAGAGAACTTGACTGTGAAACCTGCCAGCATTGATTGCTCTGGCCACCAGAGGATTGACTGTGCAGGCTGTTAAGGAAGGGGAGAAAACCTCTTCGCCCTAGCATCAGGCGCCAGATATCTACTGCTAAGAAACTAGTCCCTCCCTCCTACTTTTGTTTTTTTTTAAACCCTCCCTTTTCCTTTGAGATCGTGAACACGCCTGCCAGCATCGATTACCCTGAGATCCTCAGGGGATTAACTGTGTAGGAGTGAGCGGGCGCCTGACAACCAAACTTCCGACCGTGTCTTCAGTGGACCGGCCTGATGTACAAGGGGGCGGGGAGGCGGTTTCTGCTCCCAGGGGGCGACTGGGGCAGACTACCAGTCCTCCCTATACCCTTATCCATCATGATCGGTTCACTAAAGTCACTGTTGGAGAGGTTACCCTGTGTCACGGCCATACCAGCTCAGTTCAATCAAGACATTGTTGGGTAAGGGGAATAGGTCAGGGAATTCAGAGGCGAGGGGGAGTGGGATCTTGCTAGGAATTGCAGTCCAATCATGGAAGGTCAATTGGTAGTTTTTCTGCAATGTGTCCAACCGAGTTTTGACTAATGTCGTATGGAACAAAACGTTTTGGCAGGTGGGTGCAGGGACGTCCCCCCCCCCGGTGTGGCGTGGACAGTCCGGATGTCCAGATGGTACTATCCAGACCCAAGTCCAAGTCAGTATCTGGATGTGTCTGGCTATGAGTAGGGCATGGCCATGCTTTGGACTGAGGTCCTGTACAAAGTCCTCTAGTTATGAGCTGTGTAGCATCGCGTTCGGGCTTGGTGACCGAACCCGAGCGCTCTGTACCGAGCCCGAATGTGGCCCAAAATTGACCGAGCCCGAACATTTCTTATATATATTATTATATATATTATTATTATTATTTTTTTTAATATATATATAGGGGTTGGGAAGCCCCGGGGGCCATTGCTCATCACTCCTGAACATACACACACACAAACACACACACACACAACACACACCCGACACACACACGACGACACGTTCGGCAGCCCTCTGATTTGCGCTCGGCTGAGCGTCCGAACATAATCGGCTGCTCGGTGGGGCGCCGAACATGTTCAGCATGCTACGTAGGTTATGTTATAACCTGATTACCTGGCTTTGCCACCGCAAATCCCGCAAACATCCACATTTCCGCTCTCACAGCATGCACCATCCTGTAGCAGGGCATCAAAAAAGCACAGGGGGTGCTCAGCATGCAATGGACAACCCAAGGTGAGGCATAGCCCCAGAGGGAGTAAGTGAAAATTCCTCAACTACATGGCTGAAGAGAACCATTACCCTTCCCAACTCGCCTACCTCAGTTGGTACACGGCCGAGCAGTTGAACAACAGACCCGGGTTCTATCTCCAGTGGAAGCAAATGAGTGAAACTTTACAATTCTGAATTACCTAGGGCCGGTCCGTTCAATGATCTCAAGGCCGTTGCCCTTTGACAAAAAAAACAAACAAGAAAAAAGAGAACCTTTGCTCAGTGGGTTATATCTTCCATGCACTGTTACCATTATGTTATGTACGGGGGTTGATCAGAGCAACTCGCGAATTGGGCCGGATGTGGTTGATCGATGTTGGCAGTGACGATGTTTGCCATGCATCTGTTTTGCGTGTTTCCTTGAAAGTTCCTTTCACCTCCTCCAACCCACTGGACTTTCTAATGTGAAGCCTGGAGGCTTAAACCGCCAGTACACGGCCCCAGCCTTGCTGAAAAGAAAACTCGTCGCCTACAAAATTTTTGGAGGCTCAGCGCCGTAGATAAATCGAATCGTCGGCGGGCGGCCTCCGAAAACGGCCCGCGGCCGATAGCTGGATGTACTGGGGCCCCTTGGGAGAAAGTTGGGACTAAAGACTACCTATCCCAGGACCCCCAAGAAGTGTTCTCAAATTCAACGTCAGAACTATTGCACGTACTTTAGAAAGCAGGATGGCTTCATGGGGTGAGCGAAACCCCGGATGAACGAAAGAGAAAGTCAAGCTATACACATGGAATGGAAGGTGCAGAGGAGCCTGAAGATTTTGTTATGGAGGGGGGAGGAGGGTTCAAGGTGATCAGTTGGGTAGAGCGGAATGCCCCTCTTACCCCTGGTGTCGGTTGGATCCCCCATCTTTGCAATGTACCCCTGCCGAGTACCGTCCAACTTTGCAAAATGCCCTGTACTTAACAACTTCCCCAAGGCCCGCTGGCAAAAGGCCAAGGCCCAAATGGCGAGGTACAGATCGCAAATTTGCTCACCCGCCTGACAGGGGCATAACACAAAGACTTCGGCCCAAAAGGGCATTGTGCCCTACCCACATCTTTCAGGGGCATTTTGGACTACGGGGGTATTTTGCAAAAATGATCACAAAGAAAGAAAGAAATAGATGCAGAAAAAGAAAACAAAAAAAAAGACATACGTCTTTGTTTTTGTTAATGACAAGGCAGCATATCCCCTCTTCCTGGAATTTGCAGCCACGACTGTGGATAACCAGCATGGCATCTTCGAGGGCGATGTCCCATTCGCAGGGATGATTGGATGAAGAGCCTGAATTTGGACGGCTTTTAAGCAGACGCTCAGCAAAGCAGGAATGTTTGCAATTTTCCAAACTTCTCCACAAACACATCCACATTCAGGTGATGAATCCGACCCGCTTTCATGGTGGGAGCCTCACACATTGGGTTCGTATTTTGCAAGTGTGTATCCGTAAGCACGGTGTTCTGTACTCACGGGAGCTACCCGTGAAGATCGGCACTAATCACTGGTAGGTAGCTATACTTTTGCACGATTTACTCATTTTGGTTATTGGGTCTAACCGTCTAACCTATGTGGATGTTTTTTTATTTTTTTTATTTTTTATGTGGATGTTGAGTATACATGTATGGAGGAGATACATGGACAATAGCGCAGGAGGCACAAGGACTGAAGGGCCCCATGTTCCACCCTGAAGCGTTCAAAAGGACAACAAGAGTCTGGGGAAATGGAAACAAGTCTGTCAACTTTTTCACACATGACTCGAGAGAAGTTGAGTGAAAAAGAACTGATTTGTGATGACCCATCCAAACATGGACTGAAACACACAGCTGATTTCTGAGTTTTGCCCATAGACTGAATGCCCTGCTGAGTTTCCCGCTTGTTACCAAGTCTGTGTGTGCACGCTTGCTGGACTGCATGTCTGTCTGAGTGCTGGTTGGCTTGAGTGTGTGTGTGGCCGTGCCTCTGGGTGCTGGTTGGCTTGAATGTGTGTGTGGCCGTGCCTGTCTGAGTGCTGGTTGGCTTGAATGTGTGTGTGGCCCGCAAGGGCACTTGCTCGTTCATTGGGCCCTCAGGGCCGGCACTTACCTGTGGCCGTGACATTGAGGGATTGCAGCAGGAAAAACACTCAAGTAGCGGGTAGGGCGGTACCGCACCCTGAAGGGGTAGATGTGCGGGTACTGGAGGCCGAGCAGAAGAAGACAAAAGTGACATTTTTAGAGGCCCACTAGTTGTAGGTTAGGTCTAGGCGGATACCGGTCCAACCAGTCTGGGTCTAGGGCCTGTACGGGGTAATATCAGAGTCTGCAATGATGTTTCCCTTCGAAAGGGAGGAGGTATCGGTTGCTTGGAAGGCCAAGCGGCCTGGAAGTCACCACCCGAAGAGGCAAGCAGGCCGCTATATCTCCCAGACGGGCGAAGCGCCCGGCCTCTTTTTCGGTGTGCAAGTTTGGCGACACACTGGTGGAGCGCTGGCTGGAGCAGCGCTATGCTGGAGCAGCGCTATGCTGGAGCAGCGCTATGCTGGAGCAGCGCTATGCTGGAGCAGCGCTATGCTGGAGCAGCGCTGCTGGGGAGGAAGGAGAAGGACATGAGGGAGGAAGAAGGAAGGGAGGGGGAGGAGCGCCAGGGGTACTTACCTGGCTATGGTGGCAGCCATCTTCATCACCTTGGTGGGCGCTGCAGCAGGGAGTCCCCAACTGGGGAGAGCTACACCAAGCAGCTTCGAGGCAGGGTCAGGCATGGCGGCCTGAGCTAGAGCAGCCATAGCTGCTTTGGGTTGTCCTTTGGGCATCTGGGCAAGGCCAAGTAGTCCGCCATAGCCTCGGCCTATGAGAGTGAAGAGTGGGAGATGCGGCCATGGCTATGGTAGACCTCAAGTGATACCTGCAGTAGAAGAGGAACTCCGACATTGATTCTGGATCAGCCACTCAACATTATGATTTCTTGTATGAATAAGAGAAGGGGGAGATAAGGAGGAGGAGATTGCTGGGCGAAAAAGAAGAGCCTGGTCATTTGTCTATGCTGGTGTACATCATCTTCTTCTTCTTTCTTACTTCTTCTTCTTCTTCTAATCCTCTTTCTCCTCTCAAGTTCATTCATTCCTTTCTGCAATTGAGTGGCATTGTACTATCTGATGGACGTTTATCTCGAAATTGGCCAGGATTATAACAGATTTGCAATTTTGCATTATGGTAGAGCGTTAGCCGAGAGACCCAAAGTCTCACAAAGGAGACTGACTGACACTGCTGTGAATGGAAGGTTGTTTCAGTGGGAATGAGGAAGCAAGGTGAAGACGAAAAGGAGGGGTGGTGGAGGATGAGGAAGGATTAATGGCAGCATGGAAGAGAGTAGGACAAAGAAGAAGCATCAGTGAAAGAAGATGTTAGCACGAAGAACGCTCACCTTGTCTAGCAGTGCTTGTGTGGAGCTACAGCATTTTTGATTTATGTTGATAATGCCTGATGGGCAGCAATTTCCATCCACATCAACACGCGTGCCACATGCTCTTGGTACCTCACAAGCTTCACCGGTCCACCCTCGGTTGCAGACACACTTTCCATCCTCAGGCTGACAATATCAAAATGCCAAAAACAGTGGGTTCAGTGGGTTCAGCTGAATTTTACACAGGAAGAGTGGGGTATCTGCTGCCATGACATGCAATTCATGGTCAATGTGTAATGATTTCTCAGGCGTTGCACACGGGCTACTAGTACCTTTCCCGCGTGGGAAAATATGGAAAACTGGCAGTTTTCCCAAACTCCTGAATATTCGGAGGTCGGGCCCGACGACGACTGCCATTGATAAATCTGATCGGCGGCCGTCATTTCGTTTCGGCCTCTGAAAAAGTCGGACGCCTACCCGAGGCCCGCTATTTTCCCAAGCGGCAAAGGTACTCGTGGTTAAAAAAAAAAAAAAAAACGATTCGTGCTATTTTGTCATCAGTAAATAATTCATTCCCTCTGGTCCGCATGTGCCGCAGCAGCAATCGCTGCCGCGATGATGAGCAATAATGCACCAACATGCCACGAGAAAGTTTGAATATATATGATATTATATGTTGAATTGTAGATGTCAAAAATGAGCCCAGGAGGATAGCTATTGCCCACCATTTTTTGAGAGCAGCAGAGAGCAACATCTGGGCCCAGAGATACTACAGCTTGCAGAGAGCAAGCAGCCATCCTTACCAGATCAGGTGTCCCGTGTGATTTCATGGAATAAGGGAAAGTTGATAAGTGGTCACTGCAGCTCTCCTACCATCTTCACCCGAATAGAACGCCCGGTCATTATAGCTGTATCTAGATTCTAGACTGAAGTTGCACCGAATACGGCTATAATGACCGGGAGTTCTATTTCGGTGAAGACGGTAGTCTTCCTGGTGACCCACGACTCTGAATGCGATGGTGAAGAACGACTCTCAAGGGAGTGACAGGAGAGCAAGAAGACATGAAAACAAAGAAGGGGCATAAAGACGCTGAAAGGATCTAATAAGAGACGATGAGATTGAGAGAGTTCTTACAACCACCTAACAAACTTCTACCACTGCTGATGTCCTTACTACTTAGTCATCACTTAACTTTCTCTCTTTCTGTCGTCCTCACTCGCACAATGATTCAATGTCCACGCCTACCAATTGCAGAGGAAAAGAGCTGTATCCAGCCCCGCCTTTCCTGAGCACTCCCTCACAGTAAAAGAAGATTAACCAATGAAAATAACAAATGAAGTAAAAAACAAACAAATAAAAGTGATAAAAAGTCAGACTAATTCCAGACTGCTTGGTGATAATGAATGCAAATCATAATTCCATGGCCATACTATATGCACGCCAATGGGCGACCGTTAGGTTACCTGAAGTTAATTACGAAAGGCTCTAACAAGAAGAAAGAGATCACCAGGCAGAGACAGAAACGCCCACAGTCCTAGGAAACAACAAACAGCATTCTCTATGTCGTAAGATGTATCAATGAGACGCTGGACCCGGTTCCCAGTAGGTGCCGCTCACCACCAAGAGATGGAGCAGCCCGACAGATAGGCCCTCAATTCGGACGGTTCTCTTACCACCGCCGGGATCGAGGGCTTACGCAAGGGCTATTTTCGGAAAAAAAAGAAAAAGAAAAAAAGAATGATTCGTGTTCTGTTTAGCAACAGCCCTTTCAACATTACACCTGAAACTGTGAAACAGCCATTTGTTGACATTTAATATACTTTGAGAAATCTGTCATCGTTTTAGCTCCTGAGGGTCCCGGACCCCCTTGAATGTATCTTCCATCTTGACTTTCATCTAAGTCCAGATACAAATCTAGATACATCCAGAACGCCGGACCCTCAGGAGGTAAAATGATCATTTAACTATGTCATTTACCAGTGGGCTTAGCTCAGTTGGTACACCCACAAACTGCTGAAATGCAGACCTGAGTTCGAATCCAGATGATGGGACCAAACAGAGGAACAACATTTCCTGAATTACCTGAGGCCGGTCAGTTTCACGATGATATCTCAAGGCTGTCGTCCTGATGTCCTTTCATTTTTAGCCTTTTTAGGATCAAATAACTTGAAATAAATAGATTTCAAATTGGTTCAAAAAATATAAAATGTCCATTTTTTTTTAACGAAACGGATGTTCCTGGATCTACCTTTCCCAATATCACGTCATCCTCATTCTTGCCACAACACCTCCAGTAACCTCCCTTCCTCTTTAGGTCCTCTACACAAAAAAAAACTGCTAACTCTCTCCAATCACCCCTGCCCTGCAGAATACACCTTCACAAAGGCACTGCGACTTGAAAAACGATCCCATCCTGCTCATACAAACGGCAGCACCACCTACGACCCTGCCAGTTCAATCCCAACAAGAATTTTTGCAGTGCCAAGACCTCAACATCTCAAGCACGAAATGGATCTCACACCTCCCCTCCCGGCTTCCACATACTCCTCTTGTCACTGGCTCTGATTGCACTGCACAACACTGATCTCACAAAGGCCATACAATAACCCCGCGCCAAGCCTTGTCGCTCTGGACTGGACTTTCAGGCAATTGTCTTTCCTTTAGCCGTCTAATAATAGGAATAGTCCATGTCAACCTTTCACACGTCTAATCCTCTTCCTAATTTTATCCTCCACAATCTTCTGTTTAAATTTTAATTGAACAAGTGGACCTGCCGCAGCAAAGGACGATGACAAAAACATTTCGCGAAACACCCCAGTCATCAGTTGGACCCCATCTTTGCAATGTACTCCTACCAGACTCTGCCCAACTTTGCGAATTGCAAAAGGCCAAGTGAATTTGCACACCCGCCTAACAGGGGCATAACACAAATATGCCAGCTTAAAAGGCCATGCCACTGTGCCCATATCTTTTAGGGACATTTTGACATA
>BFEA01000747.1:118465-140523 GCA_003427395.1 Chara braunii | reverse complement strand
GCGCATGGGCGCGCACTCTTACTGATATTCCAAGCTTGGGCGCGCATGGGCGCGCACTCTTACTGCTATTCCAAGCTTGGGCGCGCACGGGGGCGCATTCTTACTGCTATTCCAAGCTTGGGCGCGCACGGGCGCGCACTCTAAAATAATATTTGGTCTGGGTGCGCGCGGGCGCACGCTTATAATATCTGGTTTGGGCGCGCGCGGGCGCGCACTTAAATAATAATATCCGACCTGGGTGCGCACTGGCGCACACTTAAATAATAAATCTGATCTGGGCGGGCACTAGCGCACACTTAAATAATAAATCTAATCTGGGCGCGCACTGGCGAACACAAGCTTGCGTGCGTGTCTTAACAACAATATCCCAAGAGAAAAAGAGTGTTGCCTAGCATTGCTAAGTTCAAGCGGAGACTGACCATTATTACCGTTCTGAGCATGAGCATAGTCCAGCCAGACAATCCACAGTACGGCGTAACCGCGATCTACCACATTGGGTGGGAACACCAAACACAGTCCACAGTCTACCGCGTCACAGTCCGCTGTTTACTATAGTCCAGCATTACCGCATTGAGTGAGAACGCTGAACACAGTCCACAGTCTACCGCGTCAGAGTCCAGTGTTTACTATAGTCCAGCATTACCGCATTGAGTTGAACACAGTCCACAGTTTATCGCATCTCAGTCCACTGTTTACTCTAGTCCAGCATCACAACCCTCAGCATGCGTGATAACTCTCACTGTGCCCGGTATCTGACGGCACCACTTTGCCCTCACTTAGGGCCGATGTCGGTCACATAATAAAACGAATAAATAGCTTTTTGCGGTGACTAGCATTTGAGGGCTCCACTCAGCCTTCACTTAGGGCCAGAGAACCGCCGCACAAAGCTCATAAATGACTCTCAATCAAGTGCTCACTCGGTGCACAATTGCGAAATGCTCAGAGCTCAGTATTGGCCCTCAATCAAGGTGTGCACTCAGCGCACAGTTGCGAATAGCACAAAGCTCAAGAAGATGGCCCTTAATCAAGTGCTCACTCGGTGCACAGTTCGGAATAGCACAAAGTTCGGAAAATGGTCCTTAATCAGGGTGCGCACTTTGCTCACAGCACAAAGTTAAGAAAAATGGCTCTCAATCAAGGTGCGCACTCTGCACATAGTTGAGAATAGCACAGTTCAGAAATGGCCCTTGTGAATAGCACAGTTCAGAAATTGGCCCTTGCGAATAGCACTGTTCTGAAATTGGCCCTCGTGAATAACACTGTTCTGAAAATGGCCTTTGCGAATAGCACTTTTCAGAAGTTGGTCCTTGCGAATAGCACTGTTCTGAAAATGACCTTTAAGAGTGGTGCGCACTGGCGCACACTTGCAAACAGCGAAAAAACTCAGATATGACTTTTAAGAGTGGTGCGTACTGGCGCACAGTTGCGAAATGGCTTTCAAGAGTGGTGCGCACTGGCACACAGTCACAAACAGCGAACAGACTCAGGTATGGTTCTCAAGAGTGGTGCGCACTGGCGCACAGTTGCAAAATGACGAAAAGACTTAGATATGGCTCTCATGAGCAGTGCGCACAGGCGCACAGTCGCAAATAGCAAAAGGATTCTGATATGGTCCTCAAGAGCAGTGCGCACTGGCACACAGTTGCAATATGGCTCTCATCAGCGGTGTGCACAGGCGCACAGTCGCAAACAACAAAAGGATTCTGATATGGTTCTCAAGAGCGGTGCGCACTGGCACACAATTGCAATATGGCTCTCATGAGCGGTGCGCAGTGTGGCCGCACTATCGGTATGTCGATCGGTGTGACTTAAATTTGGCTTTGATGTTTGGCTTGACTACTCAGATAGTCTCAAAATCGACTTGGTTCCAGTGTGACTGCACAGGCAGTCTCAAACTCGACTTGGTTCCAGTGTGACTGCGCAGGCGGCCTCGAAATCGGCTTGGTTCCAGTGTGACTGCGCAGGCAGTCTCAAAATCGACCTTGTTCTCAATGTACACGCGATCAAAAAAATTGTCCTCAGGCACGGCGTGCACAGGCACACAATTCGATTATGACTCTCACGCATGGCGTGTGAAGACACACGGTTTGGCCTCAGCCCTCAATTACAGCGTGTGAGCACATAATTTATGGCCAATCAACTAATGTAGAGCTCCGTCATGATTCGTACATATCAGATACAGCATGCACACAACGCATGAAGGCAGTTGGACAGAAGAGGGGGAGGGAAGATGAGGAGAGAGAGAAGAGAAAATAGGAGAAGAAAAGGGGTGAGAAAGGGAAGGCGAGGGGTCAATCTTGTCCCTCCCTTTCCTTACCCCTTCCTTTGCTTGCCTCCTGCTCGACCTCTTGCCTCCCGCTTTGCGCTCCCCTCATGCGCCTGCTGGCACTTCACTGCTCTTTGGCTCGTGTCTTTCGCTCCTTGCCTTTCCGCCAAAGCTGCAGCGCTCCCGCAAATGAGGGTTCTCTCGCAATCTGATCCGTGCCACGTGTGCCACGCATGCTGATCCGTCCTGTTGGGTGACGTGGCCTCTCTTTTATAATGGAGAGGCCAAGAGATTGGGGTTGTGCTACAGTCCCATGGTCGGCGCTGTGGTCAAACTCTAGTCCCGGCCTGTGCTAAAAATAGCAGCAGTCCCGACCTCGGGATATGAACAGTCAGTCCTATTTTTAGAATGGGACTGGCGCAGGCCCAATTCCCGGTAGATGAACAGTCAGTCCCACGCTAAAAATAGCGTGGGGCTGTGCTATTTTTAGAACGGGACTGGCGCAGGCCCAGTTCCCGGTAGATNAGTCCCACGCTAAAAATAGCGTGGGGCTGTGCTATTTTTAGAACGGGACTGGCGCAGGCCCAGTTCCCGGTAGATGAACAGTCAATCCCATGCTAAAAATAGCATGGGGCTGTGTTATTTTTAGAACGGGACTAGCGTAGGCCCGACTTTGGGAAACGAACAGTCAGTCCCGAGCTAAAAATAGTACATGACCCTATTTCAATTATTTGGGCCTGGCTGCTTATCTATATGGCTACTTAGGGCTATTCCTTTCCTAGAGGGGTTACACGGTAGTGTCGGTCCGGTCCCAACCGGTCAAACTTGAATATCTCGCTAACCCCTGGTCCGTTTCAAGTGCCGTTTGGACCGGACCCCACTAATTGGCCCATTGTGGTCGCGTCGGTCCAGTCCAACGGGGACGATTAGGTCTCCGGCGGACCGTACCGCCGCGCCGTCTTTCCCTTGATTCCGGCCCAGGGGAAATCTAACCGATGCACTAGGGCCCAACTTGACTATGACCGTGGACATCCCTAAGCGCAGTTTTGACGCAGCGCTGAAGTTGACTGCGACGAGTAATTTCTGCAGCTGCGCCGCATCGTCTTCCGACACCGGTCGCCCTGGGCCTCGCCTCCGGTTCCGCCCCTCGGCTGGTTTCTGCTGGCCCACGACTGCGTGTGTCGCTGGGACCTTTGTATCTTTTAAGTGTATTGAGAAAAAAAGGTGGGATGACATGACTTGTCGGGGATGAGCAAAGATGACAAGTATAAAGGACCTGCCTCAGGCTGGCTGGCCTCTTAGAATAACGATGTCCACTCTCGTTACCTTTGCTTATCGGGCTTGTTCGTACTCAATCGGAGTGGACTTTAGCTAATGTTTTTGGTCAACTTTTTTGCCCGTGCTCAGTCAAAGGGGTTCTCTTGCTGTGCTGTCAGGTCTGTTTAAGCTCAGCCAGTGACTATCCTTATTGTTGACGATTGACTTGATCGCGTGTACATAGTTCGATCGGGGTATGCTAAGTGGTGACCTAAGTGGATATGGCGTCTCTTGGAATGGTGTCGATAACGGGCCCTCGCATTCATGTCCCTGATCTCATAGGTAGACTATTCATCCCAGATTCCTACTGTGTGTCTCGACTACCTGGCTGTGCGATCGGCTCCTCTCTTTATGGATACACGTCTCCTCACGTTCTCCCTCAGGATGCGCTCGGCTGCCACTCTGTCTGGCCCTCATGGAGCACAAGACGAAGGTGTGATGGTATCAGCCTCGTGGGTCGTACTGGATGGTCCTGCGCTTGGGATCCGCCCGACTCTTCTTCTGTCCATCCCTTATGGGGCGCGTGACATAGGTGCGATGGTATCCACCTCATCACCCTCGTGGGCTGCACCAGGTGGTCCTTTGCCTGGGATCCGCCTAACTCTTGCTTTGCCAGGCCCCTGTGGAGCACGTGGCAAAGGTGTGATGGTATTTGCCTCATGGGCTGTACTGGACAGTCCTGTTCCTGGAACCCCCACCCTCCTGTGTATAGGCCATCCTACCGTGTCACCTGTTACATTCACCGCCAAGTCTCCCGCCTCATTGAGCCAGGCTGTAAATCCCTAGATTTGATATCTACTCCCGTGATACTACTCCACGATACGGCCTGGTTCTTCCTCTGAGATATCAACGGAGGAGACTGACTCAGCCTACATCCAGCACCACATTCTCGGCCACAGGGCCAATATAAACTATCGAATAGCCTCATATACGTCTTCTAGTTGTTGGCCGCTGCAGCAACCTCCACTTTCTTGGCTTCTGGCTGAACTCCAAACCCATGAATCACATGCTCAAGGTACAGTATCTCTTTCTTCCCAAGTTCACTCTACTTAGTATTGATCTTCTATTCCTCCTTTCTTAGTGTCTCAAACACTGCCTTCAGATGCTCTACGTGCTCTGAAGTAGTGCTGCTGAACATGTAAATGTCATCGAGGTAGACCACCACAAACTGGTTTCGATATTCCTTCAGCAAGTCGGTCATAGCGTGCTGAAACGTGGCAGGTGCGCAGTCAACAATGGATTCATAGCTGTTGTATCGGGTTCTGGACACTGTATTGTGTTGATCCGCAAGTTCGACCTCGACCTGATGATAGTTACTCTTGAGGTCAATCTTGGAGAAAATCCTGCAGCCCTGCACTCCATCCAGTAGGTCATCGATGCGTGGCAATGGCTCCACGTTCTTGATAGTGTTATTATTCAGGCCATAGGAGACTTAGGAGTCCATGCACATCCTGACTCCACTGTCCTTTTTTGGCGTAAGGAATATTGACACCTATGTGGTGAAGTATTGGGATGATCACCTTTCCTCCATGTGTTCCATCAGCTACTTCTTCAGTTCTTCGAGCTCTACGGGCGACATACGAGACACCCCTTTGGAGGTACAAGTTTCCGTACAACACGTGGTACTGTATAGATAGGATGCTTGACCTCTCTTTCCACAATGCGAGTTTGATCTTCTTGCAGATCTTTGTACTCCTCTATAAGTTGCTGCCATCTCTCAAAGTGGTGCTTGTTGCGTAGGGCTTGTGCATCTTCTGTATTAGTTGCTGCAATCTTTCAATGTGGTTATTGTTGCGTAGGGGCTTGTGCATCTGCTGTATTGACTCATGCTACCCAGGGTCTTGCGACGATGTTGATGCAATTAGTTAAAAAACGTATCGGCATGCGCTTCTTCCTGATTCATCCTCCGTTGCTCCCTTTGCATATCCTGTCAGGCAAGCAACATAATTGTCTGTTGCAGCTGGCATTTGCACCGTCTGTGGGATACAAGTAATCACTGCTCTTGCTACTCTCAACCATCTCTGGCCAAAAACCATATGGAACCATGATCCGTCCAAGGGGAAGAAATACACAATATGACGTATCTGCCTATCAATATCAAAAGTGACAGGAATGTCTCAGACACACTTCCTAACTTGAATGACGTGCTCCTGGAGGTCACATAACTTTTCTTCTTAAGAGTCTTCGAAAAAGACGAAAAGTTTATCATAGTCAATTGAGAATGCTCTCAATATTGAAAATGAATCCACCATTTTGAATATCGTACTCAAAGAAATTGGTGAACAATCATGAAAAAGACAACAAAAAGGTGAAAAAAAAACTCAGCCTGCAACTTTCACCTCCGCAGGCATAGTGAGGTCTTACATCCTCATGCGCAGAACTGATGTTCTAATTGCCTTTTGGGAAAGATAATTTTGGGAGGAGTTGTTATCAACCTTTGTCTTCATCACTCTAAGATTGACAAGGGTAGCAATCACAATCATCGTCTCTTCTTCACTGAAATCTTCACTTGGTTCCCTTGTTTACACTTTCTTGTTGACTGCAGGGCACACATCACCCTTTGCATCTCGTTGGGTTTTGTTGTATCTCGCAATGGGACAGTACATGCAAAAGAACTTTGTCGACCACTGCTCTCTTCCTCTCCGTTGTTGCAATCATTGTTGGCATTTGTTGCAGTCTGCAGCTCCTCGCTGCTCCTGTTGGCAGGCGCTTGCAGCCTTGGATAACTTAGGTGAGGGAGTGGGAGAATTAGGGACATTGTTGAAACTAAAAGAAATTGTAGATATATTCTCCCCAACTTGTGTAGATGGGGCTGCACCATCTACTGACCCTACTTTTTTTATTGATCTTCTTGCTCTGCAGACCCGACCTGAATGCCTCCTACAACCACATCTTATGCACGGGTCGTTCTCTACTCTGTTCATACATGCGTCCTTTGTCACTCCAATCTTTGCCCTACAATGACACCCATACTTTATTTCCTCCTGTTTGGACATGATCATACCCTCTCTGATGTTTCAATGTCCCTTGTTGCCGCAGTAGTTGTTTTCCTCTCACTACTTTTGTTAACTTTTGTAGAGTGTTAAGGCTTGGCCAGTTTTGCACTCCCTGCAAACAAGATTCTTGTCTCTCCTCTCTCTCCTTTCGAGGGTTCTCTTTTGTCTAATCCTTTGAACTTCCTTAACTGTTGTTGTCAGTGAAGTATGTCCACCGTTAATAACTCGTTATGATATCACTGAGTTCTCCTCCTACGCACAAGATTGAGCTCGTCGTTGTCCTTCATCGGCCTGTTGGTCGCGGTTGTCCCTTCAGCTGAGTGTGGTGCTAAGTCGAATTTTAAAGCCCCGTTGCCATTGTGCAATAAGTCCTCAGCTCCTTGCATTGGGGACCCAGGTGCCTCGCTATCCTCTTTGGAAGGGCCCTAAAAAATTCGTACATAATAGGTCTTTCATGATCTCCACTCCCGATGTCTGCAACACCCGAATTAGATCCTGCACGCTATCGTGGCAAGTCTGCGTGGAAAGGTCATCATATAGAGTCCATGCCCGGTCTTGACGTCAATCCAATCTTAGTTAGTCAGCTAGTTGAATTACCAATTGAACATAACAAGGTGTAGCGCGGTCTGATAGCGCATCTGTTTTGGGTACAGAGGGTTATATGTTCGAATCCTGTCACCTTGAGTCAAAATCAGAGGTAACCGGTGTGCATTGCTCCCTCAACTTTTGTGAGAACTTTGGCCATGTTGTACGCTTGGCGTACTCAACAATCTCTCCATCGACCTGTAACACTTTGTTGCCCGCCCATTCCCTTGCTGCATCCAACATTGGAGGGAATGGAAAATGAATTTTGTGTGTGTCCCTTGTGAGCTTATAATAGTCTAGCTGCATGTAGACGGCGCACAACCAAGCATCTGCATCCTCATCCTGTCCGCCTCTAAATTTGGGTGGCACCTCCAGCTTGGACTTTGATATTCATTCCCCCTCAGTTTCCGCTTTTGTAGTCTTCATGGGGGAAGGATGCGGTGTGCTTGGACTTGCCTGACCGTGCAGCTTGGCCACAATGGTGGCCAGGTTGCGACTGATGGACGTCATGTCCTTCTTCAATGTGACCAGTTCAGCATGAGCAGACTACAACGTGGGGAGAGAGAGAACCAATCTATCTCCCACATCAGCAGTCTGCTCTGCCACGACCTGCTTGGAGTCTGCTATGCCTTTCTTTGTCCTTTCCTCTTCCTCCTCCTTTCTCAACCTCTCCTCCACTTGCACTCTCTTTGCACAAGCTCATCCTTTGCACTTGTCGTCATAGCTGGTTTCCCCTTTGAGATCCTCTTCTTCTTTTCAGGGATGTACGACCACAGATGCAAGTTTGGCCATTTTCTAGCTTTGGAGCGTGTGAACTTGTGAACATGAATGTCATCCGCCTGTTTTCCAACTACCTCCCTCTAATTCAACTCCCCTGTTCTGTTCGTATTTTCCCCAGCTATTATCTTTGCGATAAACCATGCTAGATAAGGTACAACATGAAGTAGGTAGATGCCCACTGGTGGAAGGTAATTGCTGGCGTGGCACTGGATAATATGTCAAAGATGGTGTTGTGGCAGCTTGGAGAACCCAATCATGTGGCCGATGTCCAGATTGTTGCCAGCTGCAATACCAGTGTTAGGAATTTTCCAAACCTCAACTTCTTCCAATGCGCAGCACACAAACAAACTGAACTGAAGACAAAATCTTCAAAACGACAATTGGTAGAAAGCTTTACTCCCGTCCTTCGGGACATCCGTTAAAATTGGAACGATACAGAGAAGATTAGCATGGCCTCTGCGCAAGGATGACACACATAAATCGAGAAATGGTCCAAATTAAAAAAAAAAAAAACACTTTACTCCAGGGTTGTATTGAACAATCACACCAGCATACTTGATAAAAAGGGGAAAAAGGTGATGCCAATTGGGTGCCAGGCTGCACTGAGCAGCTTACGACAAACATCACTCAAAATTGTGCGTTCACCTTCAGCTGCAAAGATTGGCGCTGCTCCATCTCGTCACTCCACAAAAAAAATCATGAACTGAAACTGAATAAATTCTACTCCTAGATCGTCACTTTTTATTTTGCCAAATTTGCCTGGGCCTACAGGGTGCTACCCTGCTAGAGAGTTCTAGACGTCTACGCCCTAGGTCCTATGTATCCAAGAGCAGCTCACAGTATATGCTTACTTGGAGGTCCCAGGTTCCAATCTGACCGGAAGCAAACTTGGAAAAAAAAAAAAAAAAAAAACAGAAACACGGTGTTCTTGCTTCGCACTCGGGTCAGGTCTCGGTTTCAAATCCCCCTGAGCCCAACAAGTGACCTTGAATCTCCCAATTCAAAAAATGGGGAGGGACTTAAGGCTGGGTGATGATGCAGTCTCCAATTTCCATTGATGACTCGCCTGTGGTGAATAGGATATCGAGTGATCTTGCTCAGAGCAGAGGAGGAGCCATGTCCAGGAGGCTATGTTTTCTGGCAAAAGAGGAAAAGAAGAAAAGAAGGAGTTCAGTACTTGGGTCTCAGTAAAGAATAGAGAGCAATCACCTTGCAGATCCCATTCCCTGAGCAGTTGGTATAACTGCAAGGAGGATCACATGTCTGTCCACTTAAGCTCACGTTTGTTGTGCAGGAAACTAATACATCCGGCTTTTTAAGATTGTGGCAGAAGGTGGAATCCCCTGCGCGTCCTTGCTCGCTCACACACTGACATTAAAAAAAAAAAAAACATTAAAGATTTGGCATGCAAGACAAGATAAAAGAGATAAGTTCAAATTTCAGTCATTCAGTGATCAACAGATCCCGTACAACATTTGTGGAAGGGTGGCTTCAAAAACAAGTACCCCTGGGGCTCTGCCAAAACTTTCTATCAGGTCCACGCCACAAATGTACCCAGACATCTGCACTCGAGAAAAAAAAATTGTGGTGACAACACGTGATATGTACACATGTAAAATGTATATTAAAATATTTGTTCATAATACTTCATATATCTGTTTTTTTGTTCTTCTTTTTTAAAAATCTAGACCATTTCTCGATTTACGCATGTCATTCTTGTGCAGGGGCCATGCTAATCTTCTCTGTATTGTTCCAATTTTAACGGATGTCCGGAAGGACCTATTTGTTCATATATCTAATGTACGTACATACTACACATACATCCTTAAACAGAAGTGCACCGTAGGTAGAGAGGGAGAAGAGGACAACAGACGAGGGGCTGTGACAGACCATTTCGTCAGAGTTTCACCGAGTCATCAGGAGCCCAAACCCTCTACAGACAGTCTGCAGAGTCCCCTAACCGACGATACTGGAAGTGATAATCCACCTTAACTCCAGTTGCGGTTAAGCATCAACGACTGCCAGACAACTGATACCCTGAGGTGGGCACAAGGTACCTGTGACGAAAATCAAAGCAGACTATATCACTCACCCACACCAGACGGAAAATTCCATAGATTGCAACACCCCATCACAAACCACCCAGACTACCATGAAACAAAGAAAGGCCTGTCACAGCCAGGAAATACACTCCACACACACTGCTGGCACTAGAGGCACATATTTATATTCTATAGGCAATATATATACCTGCAACTGGAGTTAGACCACCAGGGTGTTCAAACGAGCCTAAGTTGACGAAGCCACCTTCCAAGGCTCGCGATCCTGCAACTGCGCCTTTTTCAAAGTGGCCTGGTGCTTTTGCTACCGGCCCAGGCCCGAAGTGGAACAGGCTTACCACGTTTAGCGGCAAGGCCACAACTTTGGCTTGGGTGAGCTGGTGGTTTACAGTGGATCATCAATTTGCAGAATCACTGGTTAGGGGACTTTTCAGACTGGCAAGGGTTCATCCACCTGATGAGTCAATGAAAGTCCGACAAAAAAAACAGTCTTTCATAGCTCTCAGTTTCTGGTCCTTTTCTCCCCCTCTGCCTATTATGGTTCGCCGGCCAGTCCTAAGTGGCCAAATACGTGCAGAACTTCACTAGCCTCCTGCAATGGTTCCCACAGGTCAGATTGAGCGGCTATTGCCAAGGCCATAACAACATGGTTATGCTTTACCTTTAGTGCCAGCAGTGTGCCTGGAATGCGCTTTCCAGCTGTAGACGTTGCTTTGTTTTGTGGACCCTGTGCTGGCTTTTGAGGGTGGTGTGAACCTAGGGTTTGTGGTGTCTTCCATCAGGTGCAGGTGGCTGATAATCTGCCTCGAGTTTTGTTACATACACTGGAGGGAACAGCTGGTGCCCACCTGCAGCCGGGGTACGACTTGTGCGGCTGTGGTTGGTGCCTACCCACAGTTGACGCACAGTTGAGGTTAGGGTGGATTATCACTTTACAAGTTTACAGTATCATTGGCTACTTGACTGATCAGACTGTCGATGGGCCAGCCTCCTGATGGGTCGGTCGAAGTCCACACACCTGTCTGTCATAAGAGCATGCTCGCACGCTGTAAAAGAGTTGACCAAGTCAGGGGAGTCAGTAAGGGTAGACACAGTGAGTGAAGAGAGAGCGAGGGGAGTCGAAGTAAGGAAAAACAGACATTACTCTCATGAGTTGGTTGAAGCGTAACGAAACAGCCAGTCACAGCCCTCTGTTTTTTGGTCTATCATAACAGCACACTTGCATGGGACGCTGGGCCCGGTTTCCAGCAGGTGTCACTCCCCACCAATAGATGGAGCAGCCCAGAAGATAAGCCCTCGATTCTGATGGTTCTCTTACCACCATCGGGATGGAGAGCTTACACAAGGGCTATTTAAAAAAAGAAAAAAAGAAAAAAAAAAAAAGGATTGACCAATCAGGGGACACAGAGTAAGGAGGGAAGACACAGGAAGGGAAGAGAGAGTAAGGAGAGGCAAAGTAAGGGAAAACATTCAAAACAGGCAATACCCTAATGAGTCCTTGGAAGTCTAACAAAACACTATGTCACAGCCCCTTGCTTTTTTGTGCTTTTCTCCTCTTCTCAGAAGTTGTACCGCTGGCATTCTTCAATCCTCACACATTGTGAACCCACTGCATGCTTGTCTTTGTCTTTCATGTGAACCAGCCATGTTCACTCTGCTCTATGCATGAGTCCTTGCACCCACTATTTGGCATTGTCCCTGTCGACAAGGCAGAATTAGGCAGTTCTCTGCAAGAATTGGTATTCATTCCATCTCTTTGAGCATGTGGACGGTCGTCGGTCACATCTATAAGGCCTTCTGAGTATGCTCCTGAAGTCATCGACTGCCATGAGACATGAAACCACCATTGGGGTTACACGGAACTTACACCCATACTGATACATTGCGCTCCTTATCCATTCTGGGGAGCCTCAGTCCGGTTCCTATTCCACCAGCAAGTCACGGAAAGTAAATCATGTACACACACATACGCTTCTCCCCATTATGGCTGAGAGACCCGAGTGGGCAGCATTGATTACTTCCGATAGGAAGGATGTACCTCCCCTCACCCCCCCTGCATATGCTAGCCTTCTATGCTGTCTTTTTTCTTTTCCTTTCGGGTCTATATTTGAGCACTTGCCTATATTCATGTACACAGTGTACTACACACATCATGATCTGATCTCCCCATTCTTCTACACACATCATGATCTGATCTGGCTCAATATAGGCAAATACATCACGTACACACACTTCTCGCCAACTCGCTCGTCTATTTGCTTTTCATTTCGGCTCTATATTTGTACCCTGCTCTTCATGAGAATTATCCCCTCCAGCTCCTCACAGCTATTGTTTGCTGTCTGATAAGCAAGAGAACCTGGAGCGGAGTCTTTTCTGTTTCTACGGACTCTACGGAGTAGGGTTTCCACGCTGCTCCTTTCTGTTGTTTTTTTTCTATCCCTGTTTCGACCCTCTTTACTGTCTCTATTCCCTGATCTGATCTGGCAGCTTAATGGTTTGTCATAGGAAGGATTGTCTGTCAGTTCTTGTCCGTCTTGGTCTTCCAGAATTGCTGTTCGGATTCTGTCTTATCCTCCCTGTCCTGCCTCTCCCAGCCTCCCCTGGGCTACGCCCTACTATCCCTTGCCTTAGGTTCGGTTCTCCTTTTGTATTTAGAACCTTTTTCTAAGTAGTTATGCTTATTAGGAGGATTGTTTCATTTCTCTTTTTGTCTCTTATCATTCCACGTCCATGGATTGGTCCTCCTCCTGTTCCGTCACTGTGCCTTCCAGGCCATCATCAGCCACAATTATGTTGGGTTTTTTTTTTTTTTTTTTTTTTTTTCCCTTGGCTTTTTCAGGCCATCTGCTGCCACACTTCAGTTTCAGCGGAGGCTGGTGCCGGTACCTCCCTCAAAGAAAGCAACGATGTGCACTGTAGACTGCAGGCTCGGGAAGATGCAAATCTTGGTTCGACAATTTTGTTATGAACTTGGTTGTCTGACAATTTGTTTGCCACTCACACACAGAAGAACTCACACACGCCCATACATGCATGAGACAAAGCGGAGGAGGAGACAGAGTCCAACTGCACACAGACCAGAGATAAGCAGCGGAATAGCAACCATGCAGAGAAGGGTAGAATACACTCAGTGTTTCACTCTCTCTGACACACTCCCAACAACCAATCACAATATGACACTGCGAAGATCACAATTGGAATATAACACAGATGATGAGCCAACTCAACTCCATTAACCCAAATTATCGTTACAGAGTTCAACCCCGTGTCTCGCCACCTCAGTACCACACACTCCACTCACTACTCCACTCCCAGAGTCTAGCGCTGCACTGAAACAGCCTCCCAGAGGCCAGCGCCAAACACCCAGATGTAGATCATGAACAGCGAGGTAGTCCCCAGTGCCGATGAGTCACTCTGACGATGAAGAAGGCAGCTAGGGCTGCCTGGCTGCTACCGCAGCAGCMGTACCCACATGTACCCAGTGAAGAGCCTCCGATTAGTCCTGCCAGGCGCAGATATCCCCRGGGGATAGATGCGCTGAGACCAGCCCCAGCTATGGCTGTCTCAGGTAGGCCGGCTATGGCTGTCTCCCTCCGCTGAAGTCTCAGGTGCCGCCGTAGACCTTCAGCGCTGCACAACTTGGTTGGCCCCCAACGCTGCACGCGAAAAAAAGAAAAGCCAAAAGTCCCCAATCGGTGTCCTCCCCCTACCTATAGAATCGCTAGTCTAACCTAGACCTAGACCAGACTGACTGACTGACCGGTACCGTTGCTGTTTCGGCCTCTCGGCCTCTGCTGGACCCGGCTATAGGCTATAGGACCGTCTAGCAGAATAGGCCACTGAGGGCCTGTCTGTCCTTGGGGTAGCCCGGGCCTGCTGTAGGCAGTTAGGGTAGCTATAGAAATTCGGGTTAGTCCTCACAGGCAGGTCTCTCGGTTAGCCCTCAGCCAAACAAAATTACAAAACTAACCCTACGGTTAGTGTACAGCCTCACAGTGAATCTCGGCAGCAGAAATCAGCAAGTCATTGCAGGCTTACCCTCCCGGGAGCGAGGACCTCCGAGCTAGGGGTGTAGGCGGGATGAACGGCGAAGGTTACCCTTCTGGGCCGCTTCATAGCGCCGAACAATAGACTTTGCTGTCTTGACCAGGTCCTTCCTGTAGAACCATCGGCTCTCTGAAGGTGGCTGGAACGCGAACCTGACAAGATACTGTCGATCGGGGCCTGTGCCCCACTCATCCTCAATTCGGTCAATGTCGTATCCCTTACCAGGGATTGGTGGACCGAACTGAGGGGGCCGGTCGGGGAAGGCATCAGCTGGAGTGAAAGGCAGCAGCTTGGATGCATGGAAGACCGGGTAGGTACGTAGATGCAGCGGGACGTCGATGACATACGACGGACCGAAGGAATCAGCGCCCACTGTATCTAGGACCTGCCATAGACCCAGGTAACGTGGCAACAGCTTGGAGGAGATGTCCTCCTCCCTCGACAGCTCAGAGCTGGCCACCCAGACATGAATACCAGTGCGGATGGGGGAAGGCCGCCTGTGGCGATTAGCTTGTTCAATCATAGCCTTTTGGGCTTTGAACAAGTTCGTGCGGGCTCTTTCCACATCCAGACGATAGCGTCTGGCGAACTCTGTCAGATCAGGCTTAGCCTTATCGATGATATCATCGAGAGGTTGTTGTGGTTCACGTCCCCAATGTAATCGGTAGGGACTGAACCCTGTCGAGGAGTGGACAGACATGTTATACATGAGCTGTGCCCTCGCTAAGTGGAGATCCCAGTCCTGTTGATCTGGCGAGATGACAGGCCGCAGCAGCTGGAATAGGACTTGGTTCATCACTTCAGCCAATCCATTGGCTTCAGGATGACGACCAGAAGTCATGTCCAGACGTGAGTGCAGGTAGTCCTTGCAATAGGACTGCCACTCATCGCTGCAGAATCGGGGATCTSGATCGCTGACAATAGAAGTGGGCGGTCCATGGTGCGTGATCCACCTCTCAGAAAAGGCTGCTCTCACAGCCGGGACCCTCGCCACCTCTGGTAAGGGGATGAACTCTGCGTATTTGGAAAACCTGTCAACGCAGACCATGACCTGATGCATGCCGCGAGGGGTGGTCTTGCCTAAGTCTGTGAAATCAATAGAGACAGACTGTGCAGGACCATCAGGTATGGGCAAGGGCTTGAGCAGTCCCAGAGGAGGTTTACGCTAAACCTTGTTCCTCTGACATAGCTCACAGGTTTCCACATAACGCAGCATATCACTCCGCATCTCCTTCCAGAAGAAGCGTTGCGACAGGGCTGCATACGACTTTAAGAACCCGAAGTGTCCACGCGCATCGTGGCACTCTGACATCAGCAGTGTCCTCAGCTGCTGATCCTCAGGAATACATAAGTGCTCCTCTCCTCTGCTGTAGGTGTACAACAGATCTGAACTCATAGCATAGCCAGGTTCAGAATTGGGATCTGCTTGTAGATTCCTGATGATGGGTCCATAAGTCGGATCCTGAGGCAGTAGGCGAGTAATGGTCTGACGGACCTCCTCTCCAAAGGAGTGAGTAGAGGAGATCAGCGCAAAAGAATCAGGCCTACGAGAGAGGGCGTCTGCTACTTTGTTGTAACAGCCCTTCTTGTGCTTCAATTCAAAGTCAAACAGATCGATGAACTGAATATAGCGTGCCAATTTGTCATTCAACTCTCCCTGGGACTTCAACCACTGCAAAGTGGAATGATCAGAGATGATCTTGAAGTGCCTGCCCAGGAGAAAGTGTTTCCAATGTTTCAGGGCATTGACAAGAGCATATAGCTCTTTCTCGTAGGTAGAGTCCTGAAGCTTCTGAGTCTTGATCTTCTTACTCATGAATTCAACAGGTCTCAGACCATTCCCATCATCCTGCTGAAGTACTGCCCCAATGCCATACTGACTGGCATCAATGGTCAGGACAAATGGCAAAGTGGGGTCAGGTAACTTCAAAACAGGTGCACGAGTCAAGGCCTGTTTGAGTCGTGCAAAGGCCATCTGGCAGTGAAGAGACCAAAGAAAGGGAGTGTCTTTCTTTGTGAGGTTAGTCAGGGGTGCAGCCACTGCAGAAAAGTTCYTGACGAACTTTCTGTAGTARGAGGCCAGACCYAAGAAAGACCGGACATCTCTCACTGTCTGGGGCTGTGGCCAATCCTGAATAGCAGCAATCTTGGCTGCTTCAGGGGCCAGACCATCTCCAGAGATTACGTGACCAGGTAGATGACAGAGGGAACTCCAAAGGAGGACTTCTCCCTGTTAATCTTGTACTGGCTGTCACGTAACAACTGAAGAACCAGAGCCAGGTGCTCCGCATGTTCCCTGGTAGTTTTGCCGAATACCAGGATATCATCCAGGTAGACAACCATAAACTTATCCAGGTACGGCCTGAAGATGCGGTGCATCTCTGTTTGGAATGTGCCAGGTGCATTGCAAAGTCCAAATGGCATAACCAGATACTCATAAGTACCATATCTGGTTTTGAAGGCTGTCTTGTGGACATCCTCCTCTGGCATCTCAATCTGGTGATAGCCAGACTTGAGGTCGACTTTGCTGAAAATGGTGCATCCTTGGACCATATCCAGAAGGTCATCGATCCTAGGAAGTGGCTTTGTACTCTTCCTAGTGATCTTGTTGAGACCCCKGTAGTCGATGCACATTCTGAACTCGCCACTCCCCTTTGGAACAAAGAGGACTGGGGCACCGAATTCAGAAGTGTTGGGCCTGATCCAGCCCTTGCTGGTCAGGGTCTCAAGCTGTCGTCTGAGCTCCTCAAGCTCAGCAGGGGACATCCTGTAGATGCGGCCCTTGGGAGGGACCGCTCCTGGCAGCAGCTCAATGTGATGCTTGGTTGGCCGGTTGGGTAATCCAAAGGGCTCCTGCATCAGATCAGCATACTGGTCGACTACCTGCTGTATCTCAGGAGGACAGGAAGTGATGGGGGCGTCTGTTTGCTTGATCAGAGCTATAAACAGACGCTCATGATCGTATTGGCGTGAGAGAAAATAGAACTCTCTCGCTCTCAGGCAGAAGCAGGAGGTCTTAGGGTGGCGGTCAGCTGCTGCAATCATACATGGTTGATACACCCCCTTGCTGTTTGGCTGCTCAACCTTGGGGATCTGCCAGTCGATCCTTGGGTTGACTGCTTTCAGCCACTGCATGGAGAAAACCAGRTCAAAGGGTAGATCAGGGAATATGTAGAAGCTCAGACTGTGTCTGACTTCTGCATCACTGTCGAAGGTCACAGGGATGCCCCTTACCTTCTCCTTGATAGTCAGTACAGTGGAGTCACCTATCCTGACCTGCAGCGGTTGCTGCAGTTGCACCACTTTGATGCCCAGATGCAGTTTTTTGACTGCACTGGGAGACATGAAATTTCGGGTGGATCCACAGTCCAGCAACCCTTTGATTCTGCTGTGATTGATCAGGGGCCGAAGGAGTATGAGATCAGACTTGTTCTTATTTTGCTCCTTCAGATGAAAGAGAAAAGCAGCAAGTGATTGACGCACAGACTGGTCCGGTTCCTAATCCAGGTCAGGATCCTCATAAGTGAAGGATGCTGCCCGCGCAGTCCCCATACTGGGAAGGACACAAGTCTCAACTGAAGCTGCTGCAGGTGCAGCACTGGAGGGAACTGCAGTCTCCAGGTTCAGCTTCAGTTTTTTGACTGAGCTGGTTTAGGCATGTAGGGACAGTCCTTCAGGAAGTGCTGCCCCTCACACCTCAAGCAGACTCCTCTCTCCTTCCTCTTCCTCCACACTCCCTCCTGGATCTTCAGATCATGCCATGGGAGAGTGTTGGGGTTGAGAGGGTCTGTTGGGAAACGAACGTCACGTGGCAAGTTAGGGCGCCGGGCAGTGGTTGAAGAGCGACGTCCCTGGCTCTTCCCCTTGCTGCTGGAGGCTGTGCTGGAGGAAGACCCGGCCTTCTGGAAGGCCCCCAGCGCAGCCTGCAGCTGCTGCATGGCCGCTGCAACATCTGTGACAGCAGCTGCTGCAGTCCCACCTGGCGGTGTACCAGGCTGGGATCCTGCATTAGATGATGACGCAGATCCTGCGTGGGCAAAGGCCGCTTTTCCCCTTCTACCACCGCGAGGGAAAGCGCCTTTCTTCCTGTCACTGGAAGGTGCCTGGACATGAAGTTTGGCCTCCATGTCCAGTGCTGCGCGGCCGAATGACCTCCAATCTTTATGCCCTGCGCTGTACAATGCAACTGAGAACTTCTCAGGCGCAGCCCTGCAAAAGTTAGTTAGCAGATCATCAGCAGACATAACTAATCCAGGGGTGGAGGTGAGCTGCTCATATTCAGCGAAGAGGGCCTGCAGACTGCCGCTGTAACGTTGTTGTCCAAGGCGTACGATCTTGTCAGCAGCCTTACGCGCGCGTTCCTTGTCTGCAAACCTGTCCTCCAGGACCTGTAGAAGTTTATCCACTCCCAGGGCTAGGGCCCAGTCCTCCAATGTTTGTGACTGGGCGCTGGCTGTAGATGTAGCCCATTTTTGGGCTGGGCCCTCCAGCAGCCCCACAACGGTGGCCACTCTCTGCTGTTCTGGGCACTGGAACCCCTTCAAGTAGGCCCGGGTTCCTGCTGCCCAGTCCCCAACATCAATCTTAGGGTCATCGCCCTTAAATTTGTTGGGTGCAGGGATCTTGGGTCCTCGCTGATCCCCCGCAACTACAGCAGCGAAAGTGGGAGGAGATTTGGCTTTAGCCTGGGAGGAGACAGAGGGAGATGACTTGTGGGAACTTTGAGGAGATCCGGGAGGTGAAGAAGGTTGAGAAGTTTTTTTGGGTTTTGGAGAGGGGACCACAGGGACCAAAGGAGTGATCAGGTTGGCTGCTGTTAATTGAGCTGTCAGATTCTGGATAGCATCCAGGATCTTAGACTGCTGAGTTCCCAGGTCGCTTACCCTGGTTTCCAACCGCTGGATCCGCTCATCCCAATTAGTGAAGTGGCTGGCTGTGATTTTGTTCTGCAGAATCACGAGCTCAGCCAAGTACTTTGTACACTGGGCCACCCTCTCGTCAGCCATGGTCTTCTCAGCTTGCTGCAGCAGAAACTCTTTTCTAGAGGCGTCTGTTGCAGCTTCCAACTCAGCCGCCTCCTGTCTCTCTGCCTCTGCGAGCAGCGCCTGTTGCTCTCGCAGTTTTTCCTGAATTTCCCTCTTGCGCCGCTGAGCAGGGGTGAGAGGGAGAGGGGGAGGAGTAGAGGGGGAAGGTTTCTCTTCCTCCTTGACTACTACCTCTACCTTTCCCGCACCTGAGTCAGCTGCGTCAGACATCTTCCCTTTCAAAACAATAAAACAACAAAATTAGACAGCCTGGGATGCAACGATTTTCAATTCCCTCAGACACTCAGAAATCGTTGCACTGTCAGTTCACAGGGTAAGGTGGGTTAATGGGCACAAGCGGTTAGGGTTAGAATACAACCACTGGAGTCAGTAATCAGATTGACAATTAGTCCAGTAAAACCATTCACTAACGATTTCCTTTGCCTGACACTGAACTTTCACTGAAGTTGCAACAGACATTGTCAGTGCATTCCAGGGGTCACTAACATTCTAGAGCCCATCAGGAAACAAAGAAGATTAGAGGTAGTGAAAGATAGAGGCAAGAACCGACTGAAACTTAACAACAAGTAGTAGCGATGCAGTACTCTACACCCTGACAGCCCTAAACTCAAATTTCGCCACTGTTGACATCAACAGAAATACTCACAGATTTTGCGATTTTCAGTATTTCACTGTAATGACTCAAATTCACTAATTATGGGCCAGCGCTTCAGCACAGATGACACACACTGAATTGCGATTCAACCCAGACTGACAAACTTGAATTCTGACGGACAGATTTTGAGTTGTGACTGACCCTAGATAGCACAGACTATTAATAGACTCAGCGCAAAACTCAAATCCACAGTATCCTATTTTTTTCTGTAAAGAATTCACTGAATAAACATACAGGGTGCAGCGCAATACTGTCATACAGTCCCAAAACAATTTTGAGTCAGAACAGGTCAATGAATGGTGAGATATGAGTCAGGGTAGGGAGGAAGAAGATGGATATGGCTGTCTTGCAGTCTGACAATTTCAAAATTGATCCTAAACTAATCGCTACCCAGGGATGTATACGGAACACACTCACTTGAAGTGTTTGATTCAGCGGATGATGAAGCTCAGGCTATGGAATGTTAGTGACCCCTGGAATGCACTGACAGTGTTTGTTGCAAGTTCAGTGAAAGTTCAGTGTCAGGCAAAGGAAATCGTTAGTGAATGGTTTTACTGGACTAATAGTCAGTCTGATTACTGACTCCAATGGTTGTATTCTAACCCTAACCGCGTGCAGCGTTGGGGGCCAACCAAGTTGTGCAGCGCTGAATGTCTACAGCGGCACCTGAGACTTCAGCGGAGGGGGACAGCCATAGCCGGCATACCTGAGACAGCCATAGTTGGGGCTGGTCTCAGCGCATCTATCCCCTGGGGATATCTGCGCCTGGCAGGACTGATCGGAGGCTCTTCACTGGGTACATGTGGGTACAGCTGCTGCGGTAGCAGCCAGGCAGCCATAGCTGCCTTCTTCATCGTCAGAGTGACTCATCGGCACTGGGGACTACCTCACTGTTCATGATCTACATCTGGGTGTTTGGTGCTGGCCTCTGGGAGGCTGTTTCAGTGCAGCGCTAGACTCTGGGAGTGGAGTAGTGAGTGGAGTGTGTGGTACTGAGGTGGCGAGACACGGGGTTGAACTCTGTAATGATAATTTGGGTTAATGGAGTTGAGTTGGCTCATCATCTGTGTTATATTCCAATTGTGATCTTCGCAGTGTCATATTGTGATTGGTTGTTGGGAGTGTGTCAGAGAGAGAGAAACACTGAGTGTATTCTCCCCTTTTGTGCATGGTTGCTATTCCGCTGCTTATCTCTGGTCTGTGTGCAGTTGGACTCTGTCTCCTCCTCCCATTTGTCTCATGCATGTATGGGCGTGTGTGAGTTCTTCTGTGTGTGAGTGGCAAACAAATTGTCAGACGACCAAGTTCATAACAGTTTAGCTTCGGTTGGAGTGGTTTGGTGGAGCATCACCTCACCAATGGGCATACCTCAGTTGGTTAACTGTCGAGTTACAGACCCGTGTTCAAATCTAGGTGCAACCAGATGAACAGAATAGAATACTTCTGAATTATCTTAGGAGTCAGGACCGTTCTGTTCAATGATGATATTGTAAACCACTACGGTAGTACATGGCCCAAGCCTTGCTGTCCAAAACTTATTGCCACAAGAAAACGAGGCCGAAACGTCAAACACTGGGCTCGCCGTTGATAAACTCGATCGGCGGTCGCGTTTTCGTTTTGCACCTCCTGAGTTTGAGGTGTCAGGCCCACGGCCCAGGTGCCCATGTACTGGTGCTTTAAGGTTGTCGCCCCTTTTGAAGGAAAAACAAGGAAAGAGAAGAAAAAAGAAAAAGAGAATCACCTCGACGGCTCTTATCCGCTTTGCACCTTCACATGGCCCCTCACAGCTGCTCCAGGGACCCACAAGCCAACCAACTACCTCACATAGCTGTCCAATCCATCAAACAGGAGAAAATAGCAAGACCGCATTATTTTCAAGAATAGGAGAACATTCGGAAAGGTGACCTCAATCATATGGTCATTGCACAATTTGGGATAAAGATCGTTGTGAGAGCAGTGCACACCAACCCACATACGGTTGGCAAACCCTAAACTAGACAATACCCGTCTATCCTCCATTTCAATTAGGTCCTTCTCACTTTCAAGAAAATACCTACTACATTTGCTATAAGAAGAAGGCAACTTCTTGAGCATTTTGGACGAGAATCACCATCTGAGGAATGCCTTGATAAAAGGCTTTTCATGCGACAACCCTCATTTTCAACCACAAATTGTTATCCACGCTGCCTTCCCGTGCAACAAAGGTGGAGTGAGTATACACTGCTTGATGTCTGGAATGTTGCAGGACGGCACACTTCAATTTTTGTTATCACCTTTGTTTGTGTATGTGTGAGAGAGAGGGGGCGC
>BFEA01000747.1:73227-83924 GCA_003427395.1 Chara braunii | reverse complement strand
AGAGAGAGAGAGAGAGAGAGAGAGAGAGAGAGAGAGAGAGAGAGAGAGAGAGAGAGAGAGAGAGAGAGAGAGAGAGAGAGAGAGAGAACAGCCGGAAGGAAAAGTCGAAGACTCGGAGAAGACTCTTCGACATGACCAATACACCAGACAAGCCCCGCCAAAATCATGAAAACCATACAATCCCGAGCACTAACATGGTTTGTCGTGAAGAACATCCCCGGAAACTGCCTACAAACGCAGCAGCATGGCGCTTGACCCTACGGTCCGTTTCAGCCGGCCGCCCAACCGGTCCTCTTCAGGAGTCTTGCTGGCTCAAGATCCTGATGGTTGGCTTGTCTTAAGTACTGGACCTATCGACCCTAAGCTCTGTACTACACAGTCTCCGAAACAATTAGAAACCTTCTAGAACAGTCCTACGACCCATGCCTGCCCCCTGAAAGTGCTATGTCAGTCTGTCTAAGCCATAGGTCAAAAGAAGTCCTACCGGGAACAAGTCGCAGATCCTTAGGTCGCTAATAACCTCATTCAGGCGCAGACCCCCAGATAAAAACGTTGTCAAGGCCAACCAGACCCCAAATTCACCTAGAACCCCAGATAAGGCCTTGCTACCTCAGGAACCTCTGCCAATCGGTAAACATTTCAGCCCATCACAGCCATCTTCCTCCAAAACGCTTTGCAAACTCCTTCAAAGCCAAATCCAACAAGTAATTGGGATACTCCCTAATCCACAGCTCCACCTTCAACAAAAACAGGAAGGTTACTTCTGCTCCAGTAAGGTTTGTAAGATTCTGGGCAAGGGGACAGACCAGCAGTTCTAGTGAGTATAGAAAATCCAACAGTCAAGGAGTTGAGAGGAACAGGGTGGTCGGAGCCCAACGAGGCCGGCTGCAAGAACCAAAGCGAGAGGGTAATCACACCAGCAACCAATAGCAGAAGCAAGTAGAGCAGGGTGGTACATCCTACCATCGGGAAGTAATCAATGTCGTCGTCCTTCGGGCCTTCACACCATAAGGTGGAGGAGCGTGTGTGAGCGAGTATTGTAATCCCTTCTGACTTGCCGGTGGAAAGAATAGGAACCGGACTCATGCTCCCCAGAATGGAAAAGGAGCCAGAACCCTAAGGTTCTGTTTTTTTGTCAAAAAAAAAAAGGTTAGTAAGATTTCTGCAGCAGTGCAAAAACAACGGGGAGTTGTGTGGTTGTGTTATTTAAACTTATTTTCCAGTGGAAAGAGAACTAGTTTGCTCTTTGGATTCTGTCTATTTACCTCATCTTCCTGCCCCCACCACAGGTTTTATTGCACTCCTGCCATGGTCCATGGTAAAGTGAGAATTTCAGACATCCATTCCTGTTGCACTCCTGCTCGGATGATGGCCGTGGATCCCCAGTCGACTCACAGGTTTCCTCAGGAAAAGTTGCGCCGTTCAGGCTGCTGCATGCAACGGACCTTTGCTGCATGGGAAACAAATTGAAAATTGGGTACATAAGAGTTACAGCCTCTGAGAATTGAGAATTCCGAAAACTTTGAAAAGCACACAAAATGACGCGATCCTTGCCCTCTCTCTCACTCTCATTTTTTTTTTTTTGTTGTAACAACCATCCGCTTGCTTCAACAGATAGGAGTGATGGTAAGAGCATACGCTCCTACCTGTCTTGCAGGGGGGTACAATCTATTGGTGGGAAGCTATCACCTGCTGGAAAGCGGGTCCAGCGTCCCTTCGGCCATATGGAAGGAAGCGTGAGTGTGTCCTATGATGTATTCAATTCTGACTTGCCGGGGATGCTTCCCAGAATGGATATGGAGCAAGGACGATAAGGACCTGTTTTATTGAAAAAAAGAAAAAAAAAAAGAAACAAGCAGATGGAAGCAATCAACACATTTTATGGGAAGGATAAGGGATGGCAGAGGGCCACTCAAACAGCCGACTTGGACGTGCGGACCTGGAACGTGAACGACCTCGCAGCAAAAGGCCTGGAGAAACGTCTGACCATTATGGAACAGCTTTGTGGAGTGTGAGGCAGATCATGGCCGGACCTGATCTGCATTCAGGAAACCCACCTGAAGCTCTCCTTGGAGCATTCCAGGGCCCACAACCAAGCATGGTTCACGAAGTACTGCCCACCTGCCCACCGCAATGGCTCAGCAGGAGTGGCGATATGGATACCCCCCAACTCATGGGCCAAGTCATACATTGGGCTGCAGACGAGGAGGAAGGGCGCTGGGTGTCTGCACTCCCCATGCTTGGCCTAACAAGTGGTATGAAAATTGAGGCCTCCATTAACCGTCTCTCCCCACCAATCCAATAACAACAGCAAGAATTCACGAGCTTAAAGCGCGGCTGCTGGAGTTCCCGCAGGAACGATGGCAAGGCCAGATACTTTGGGGAAAGCTATCCAAATTTCCCACTGACAGACAACTGGACTCCACCTTCTTCGCCATGGCGTGTGCCCGGGTGGGAACGGCTACCATCACAGTTCTCTTTGACCCGGATGTGGCGACGGAGGTCACCTCTTTCTCCTCAACGGGTAGCCTAAGGGTTGCCAGGGATTTCTTCCAGAAACTCTTCTCATCATCTAAAGGGGGATAGTGTGAACCAAGAGAAGCTCAAGAAAGATTGCACCTTGTTTGTTTATATTCAAGACTTCAATTTTTTGTTGTTGTTGTTTTTGAGTAAGTTAACAAGAAATTATTCACAAGAAAACTAGGAGGAATTAAAGACGAGATTTGGGCCTCTGACAACAACTCGAGCACGAAAGGCACGACTATCCTAATACCCAAATCCTCACGCTTCTTCACAGCAGGCACAGTTCAAGGAATGGACGCTGACAATGAAACAGGGAGATGGTGCATGATGGATCTGAAATGGAAAGAAGAAGAAGTTAGAATCATCAACGTGTATGCACCCAATAACTCATAAGATAGATCGGATTTTTTGTCCACGGTGGGAAGTCTGGTAACACCTTTCTCACCCTGCATCTTAGCAGGAGACTGGAACGCAGCTCTGGACCCGACTTACGACAAAATCTCTCGAGCAACCTCGGCTCAAGCTTCACAAGAAGCGGTTCCAGTCCTTAAGTTGATGATGGATCACAACTTGGCGGACCCTTTCCGTACGTTACACCCGGAAAGAAAAGCATTCTCGCTGGTAAAGAAAAACCACGCTCATCACACGGCTTTCTCTCGCATTGACTACTTCCTTGTCTCAAAATCTCTAATGGGAACCATCAAGGAGGCTGACATTCTGGCCCTGTCCGCATACTTCGGATTAGATCACAAGCAGGTAGAGATAATTCCCAGCTATGAGCAATACATTACGAGAGGAGCAAGCTTCCACAAGTTGAACAATTCCCTCCTTCTCAGTCAGATCTTCCAGGATAGTGTACATGAATGTTGGCAAAACTCGAGGAACACATTCTTAGGAGGACAGGATAAATGGGAATGGTTCCAAAAGAGCTACCTCTTACTGTCTCAAACAATGGCTCGGCTATCCCGAAAACTGGCCAATGACCGAAGACAGAGAAAACAGGCTCGGGAGATAGCACTAAAGATTGCAGAGAACAACATGATAATCGACCCTTCCTCAATCCTATATTCAACAACCCTCGAACGACAAGGGAAGAACTGGAAGTATGGAGACAATGGGAATTGAAAGGCCTACAACTCAGGGCAAGAATGACGGAATATGAGTTAAAACGAATCAATGACTAAACATTTTTTCTCGAGAATAAAAGCCAACAGCAGAGCGAGCTCAATTGAAGGGCGGAAGTCAAGCGAACAAGCCATAAGGACAGACAGTGAAGAGATGCTGAAAATAGCTAGAGGTTTCTATCAAGAACTGTACCGGACGAAAGTTGCCTTACCCGCCTCTATAGCCACGACAGAGGCGAGAACCAAAATGCTACAGTACCTAGACAAGACAATCTCAGTGGAACAGGCGGCAACGCTAGACAAACCTATTACGCCAGAGGAATTGAAATTCGCTGTCCATAACATGAAAAACGACAACTCCCCAGGGATCAATGGTCTTACCAAGGAATTCTAGGAAACATTCTGGCCCATAATGGGCAATGACCTTCGTCCGTTTTATAAGGACAGCTGGGATAAAGGGGGGATGGGATGATTTTTGTGTAGCAGCGTGGTGACCCTACTGTATAAGAAGGGGGACCGGGAGGACATTCGTAACTATAGACCAATCTCTCTTCTTACCCTCCCCTACAAAATTATGGCGAAAGCATTAGCGTTCAGAATACTGGACCTCACAGATAAATGCTTTCACACAGATCAAGCTGGTTTTATCCCGAGCAGATATATACTAGACAATGTCTTAACTCTTAATGAGGCTACAAGAAAAGTCCAAGAGAAGAGGATGAATACAACTATACTGTTCTTCAATTTTGAGAAAGCCTACGACCAAGTCAATTGGACCTTTCTCAATGCGAGCATGGAGAAAATGGGGGTGGGACCTGAATTCAGGAAATGGGCCAGGATCTTGTACAACGATGCTTCAGGATGTGTACAAGTGAATGGACTTATTTCCGAACGTTATCCGATCTCCCGATCGGTCCGTCAAGGAGACCCTTTAGCCCTACACATCTTCCTTTTTGTCATGGAAGCGATCGCCTCCTTCCTACGCAAAGGCCCCTCAATCCAAAGGTTGTCAGACCTCAATACCAGTGTCGGGACAGAAACCCCTGAGAGGGTTTCTGCCCTAGTTTTTCAAGGTCAGACACTGTCCGACTTTTTTCGTTAAGGAACATGATGAGATTGACGTTGCCAAAGTTTATTCAGACCAGCCTTATAACTGAGAGACCTAAAGCCTGACGTTGTTGACGTAGCACGTCGTTGACTTGTGACATCATCGACGTTCGTTCGAAACAAGGGGAGTCGGCGGTACGACTTGTCGTCCGCGGTTCCCGACAAGGCCGCAGTGGTGCGCGGTTAGGGAAAGATTAGAGCTAGACCTAGTCTATCTAAAATAATGTCACGCGGCTTAGATGCGCGGGGTATGGGGCTACGGCGCGAGAGGAATAGCAAGGTTTTTTTTTCTGGGCCGCTGGGTTGACCTCGAGCCAGGGTGAGGCCATCATGCCTATACCGAGGCCTACCCGGTGGGCGGGCCCGGAGTGGTGGATGGGCAGCCATCCATAGGGAAGAAGCAGGCAGGCAAAGCCTGCTAGGCCACCGGCCGCAAGGCCTGCTAAACCACGGACACGCAGGGCCTGCAAGGCCGCAGGCAGGCAGGGCCTGTGAAGCTACAGCCAGGCGGGGCCGGTAGGCCACAGGCAGGGTAGGCCTGCTAGGCTATAGACGGGCTGGGCCTGCAAGGCTACGGGCAGGCAAAGCCTGCAAGGTCACAGTATGGGGGAAACCTGACTGGGTGAGCTCTTCACATAGGAGAGCTGCTCCTATCATTATTGTGAAAGGAGCTAGCCCTTTTTTTTTTTTTTTTTTTTTTTTTTTTTTTTTTTTTTTTTTTTTTTTTTCGTTGGCCTCAGCCAACGGCCACCTCATCTCTCGTGGCTTTTCAGCCACAAGCAGCCAACCCCCAGGGGCATGGTCCCCCAGCCAAAGAGGATCGAATTGTATGCCTGAAGGCTGAACCTGGACAGACTTTTGGGGACGTGCAGGAAATCAAGATTGAGCTTCGTTTCTGAACTTCTGCATAAAACACATCCAGATTCAAGCGCTCGACCCTATCCCTTTGCTAGTGGAGCCCCGACCCTAAGCAGTGAAGAGAAACAAAGGGGGATCTCAGAAAGAAAAAGAGAAAAAAAAAATCTAGAAAAATCTAAAAAAAATCTATAAAAAAGGAAAGAAAAAAAAACAACTCACCTCAAACGTCTCCCGTTTGCGACAACACCTTCAACAGGCTTTGGGGACTATAATCCCCAGTCACTTCCCATAGCGCCACTTGGCGCTTTGTTTTAGTTAGCTTTTTTTTGTTTTTTTTTCTAAATGTCATTGGCTATGCCAACGGCCACATCAGTGGTCACATCGTGTGACCCCCCCACACGATTTGTTGAATTACAAACCCAAGTTCCATCCCATCCGGGATCAAAAAAAAAGGAAAAAAAAACTGGTCGTTTCTCGATTTATGTGTGTCATCCTTGCGCAGGGGCCACTTTGATCTGGGCGCGGCAGATCTCAGCCACGCGATCTTGAGGATCGCGCGGCTAAGATTGGTCGCGCCCAACTGCCTTGGGCTGCTCCAAAAGGAGCTAGCCCGGTAGGATGCTTGCAGCCGGGCTTGATCCCGGTACCTGCCGGGTAAGTCCTCTGCGGTAACCTACTGGGCTAGCTCCTATCACAATAATGATAGGAGCAACTCTCCTATGTGAAGAGCTCGCCCAGTCAGGTTTCCCCCATACCGTGACCTTGCAGGCTTTGCCTGCCCGTAGCCTTGCAGGCCCAGCCCGTCTATAGCCTAGCAGGCCTACCCTGCCTGTGGCCTACTGGCCCCGCCTGCCTGTAGCTTCACAGGCCCTGCCTGCCTGCGGCCCTGCAGGCCCTGCGTGTCCGTGGTTTAGCAGGCCTTGCGGCTGGTGGCCTAGCAGGCTTTGCCTGCCTGCTTCTTTCCTATGGATGGCTGCCCATCCACCACTCCGGGCCCGCCCACCGGGTAGGCCTCGGTATAGGCCTGCTGGCCTCACCCTGGCTCGAGGTCAACCCGGCGGCCCAGAAAAAAAAACCTTGTTGTTCCTCTCGCGCCGTAGCCCCATACCCCGCGCATCTAAGCCGCGTGACATTATTTTAGATAGACTAGGTCTAGCTCTAATCTTTCCCTGACCACGCACCACTGCGGCCTTGTCGGGAACCGCGGACGACAAGTCGTACCACTGACTCCCCCTGTTTCGAACGAACGTCGATGATGTCACACGTCAACAACGTGCTACGTCAATGACATCAGGCTTTAGGTCTCTCAGTTATAAGGTTGGTCTGAATAAACTTTGGCAACGTCAATCTCATCATGTTCCTCGATGAAAAAAGTCGGACAGTGTCTGACCTTGAAAAACTCGGGCAGAAACCCTCTCAGGGGTTTCTGTCCCGACACCGGTACCCCTCACCACATCCAATTCCCAACACGGAAGTGATAATGTTTGCAGACGACCTCACGGTTCTCATAAGGGCATTTGACTCCTCCATAAAAGCACTAGTCAGGGCAATGGAAGCTTTCAGGCTGGCCTCAGAAATGAAGATCAATTGGAAAAAGACGATAGGCTGGTGGTTTTCAGACGAGGAGATACCCCGAATGGAGGGACCTGAGGCAGAAATGACATGGGAAAGACCTGAGGAACCAATGAGGTACTTGGGAATTATGGTAACCAAGGATGGCCCCGCCCCGCAAATGGCACAAAACCTGCTGACCAATCAAATCAATAGAATGAGGAGATGGGGTACCACATTCACCTCATTGCTGGGAAGAGCCCTAGCCATCAATACCTCCATCTTTTCAATGATGTGGTATATTGCTTCTATCTGGACTATACCAGACCAAACTATCAAAGTGCTGAACAGTACAGCCAGAGCATACCTATGGTCAGGCGACCCAAACAAAACAAAGTACATCCCTAACATAGCCTGGCACTACATAACGAGAAGGCCATCGAAGGGAAGTCTAGGAATAATCGACCCCAAACAGGAAACCAAAGCCCTCCAGATCAAGTGGATAGTCAAGCTACTAACCCAGCCTAGACTGGCTTGGCACAAACTGACCAGCTACCCCCTATTGGACAACTCTCATCCACATTTGGAGAGAAATTATGCCAAAGAAAGTCAAGAAACCTAAGTCCAAAGAGGAAGTCCTACGTCAACCCCTGTTCGGGAACCCATGTGTAAGGGATGCAGGGGGGCACCCACTGTCACTTACAAATGGACATCAATGGCTCTCTTGGATCAGACATGGGGTCTGGCGTGTCAATCACATTTGGGATGAAGAAGGGAAAGATTGGATATGTGAGGAACAACTAAGAACATGCCTAAAGGGTTGTAACCACCGAGATGAGAGTCTGGCAACAATAATCAACAGCATTCCGGTCAGCTGGAAGGACCTGTTAAAGGAGGACTTCTCTTGGAAATCAGGTGAGTGGAGAGTTCTGATGCAGGAAACGTTACCACAAAGAGCCTATCAATTTTATCGCAGGTCTCCTGGATCAGACTTTGCAGGAGTCTTCACCTCCTTTCCAATAGATCGGACCAACCCTAAAACCCTAACAATCCACAACATTGATCCTCAAGAAGAGACCCTGAACTCGTATACTCTTCGAAAAGTAAGGACACTGGGTACCTGGCCGAAGACTATATTCCAAGTAGATACAACAATTCAAGATTTAGAATTTGACCCAGACGAATGGGCCTGGACCTCAGGCAGTAACAGAGCATATAAGACCCCCAGGCACATAACCCAGTACAAAGTCAGAATGGGATACAGACTACTACTGAAAACAAAGGACCCAGAGCCTGTAATAAAAGAAAGATGGATGAAACTGCTAGGACAGAGAATGGAACCAATCTCCGAGTTGCTCTGGACGAAATACAAATCAATACGCCCAGTCAAGATCAGAAGTCTTCAATGGTTGATCACATACAATGCCCTCCCAGTAAACTCTTGGCTACACGTCCGTAGAAAGAATAGCGACCCAAATAGTTCAGAACAATGCGTGGTCTGTTCGGACAACGAACAAGAAGATTTAATTCACTGTCTCATAACCTGCAAATTCGCTACTGAATTATGGGCGAGAGCCTCAACACTCTGGGACTCCCTCTTTCCCTCCTCCCTTCCCAAACACCCGATCCAATTACTTTCATGGACTAACATCCCAGCCCAATTTACTAAATCTGAACACATCTGGTTCGGGATAATCAGGAAGGTAACACTTTGGGTCATTTGGAAGGAGAGGTGCTGCAGGACCATCGACAAGTCAAGCAACCCGAGTGAAAAAATATGGGCAATGACAAAACCTCTAATGGAGACGGAGAGCCGATACCAGTGGAAGAAAGTCACACTCCAAATCCAACGGGACCCGGGGAAGCAGCAAGAGCTAATATCAAAGTTCAAAAAAATTGGCTGGCCCACGGAAAGATCGCGGAGATTCACGGATCGCAAATTAGATGGCACGACTGGCATAACTCGGTGGCTGCGCAGGGGACACATAATTTACATTATGACCAACAGCAAGACTTCAGAGCAACATGACATGATCCAATGTTATATCAGTTCTGATCTCTGCTATCCTTGTTTTATCGTTGTACTAACCGATTCCCCGCAGAGGGATCAAAGAGGGGATTTGAGAAAGGACTCAGGGATAGGCTAGCTAACAGTCAATCCTCCAATCCTCGTTACCGATCAGGAACCTTTCTGCAATCAGACTCGTTCTTATTCACACTTTTCATGCATGTAAACAGCAGCGCAGCAAACTGGCGACATGTGGCCACTCAAAACTCAGAGATATGGCTTCCAGATACGAGTTCACTTTCAATTGGCTATGGCGACTCAGCGCCCAAACAACTCACTGTTCACACACATCGGATCACCCTGGATATCCCACACGCGTCACTCTGAACACTCACACATACACACACACACTTCACACTAACTATAGCTATGGCAGCTATGGCTGCCTCTACCCTATCGCTATACTAAGCTCCTCCTCTCTCGCCCACTGCGCCCTCTGGGCTCACTGCAGACCTCCTTGCACAAGTCGCTGTGGCAGCGCTTCCGCAGGGCTCACGCAGGAATGAATGAAAGGCTGGGCGCTGCCTCTTGATTTATACTTCGGAAACTCGTTGGTCTGCCCTTTGCCATCGGCCCATGGTGCTCACAGTCCCCCGTGGTACTTGCTGGACCGGACTGGGACTGACTGGACCTTACCGCTGACTGACTGTGGACTCACTGCTAACCTACCGTAGTCGTAATGCGATTGCACTGCAGTTTAGTCCACCACTTGACTCTTCACTTGCCCACTTGCTGACCTTCTAGAAGGACTACAGCTAGGCTTCTGGAACTTGCTAAGACTCCTACTCTATAGATCTACAGATCGAAACCCTGCTTCCTATGGGACCCTACGACAGACTACGAACTGTTACAAATATACAGGTCGTGGGTTCAAGCCTTGGGGCCGACACAGATACTGTACATCGGTAGGGTGAGAACTAGGGATCGAACCCTGGGGTCTGCATCTGCTACTGCAAACGGTGAAAACCGTTTCATTTCCAGCAGAAGACCCACGTACTTGAGGAACCAGCTCTAGTTTGTGCCTCGAAGAAATACACGCGCGACAGGTGGAAGCCGGTGCTTCACATGGAACACATGGAAAAGGATTAATCTTCTTTAGGGTTTAGGATTTAGGGCTGAGGGTTGGGACATAAACAAGACAAGCAGGGGCTAAAATTCAAAAGAGTTCACAATGCCTACCTGTAGGGCTTAGGGTTTTGACAGCATTGGTAGCAGATGTTGCTTCGTAGACCTTTCTTGCTCTACACGTTTTATCTGACAGGTTATTATAGTAATCCTGAGAGGAAAGGTGTAAACAGGGCAAGTTGACAGTCGATACTCCTCGTTGTTGGAGTGATCAATGCTGATCAGGGTTCCTCTGGCCAGACGGAAGGAAGCGTGGGTGAGTTCTATGATGTAATATTCTCATGACTTGCCGGTGGAATAGGAACCGGACTGATGCTCCCCAGAATGGAAATGGAGCCAGG
>BFEA01000747.1:0-13770 GCA_003427395.1 Chara braunii | reverse complement strand
TCTCTCTCTCTCTCTCTCTCTCTCTCTCTCTCTCTCTCTCTCTCTCTCTCTCTCTCTCTCTCTCTCCTTCCCTTTGACCAAATTCATTCCGGAATCAACCCACTGAGATCCCAGTTCCAACCTGGAAATCTACCCCCATCTTTTCCACATCCCTTGCACACCCCTTCTCACACTTTCTCGGGCCTATGCTCTACTCCGACCAGGAAGCAGCGTTGGGCTTGAGGTTGGCCTGGCACACGGTCCCCTAAGCTGATTCTGATCTCCATTTACTTTTGTGACTTAATTGTAAGTGAGTTGCTGGGTTCTCTGGGCACTTCCCCTGGTCCCCCCCAGCTACAGCACTCATGGACTATGCATTTTATGGCCTTCCACCTACCAGTGACTGGATCACAGTTTTTTTCGAAACTTCGAGTCGCGGATGCCACTTAGGGAGGTGGTAAGAGAAGCCTCCCTGACTGGATCACAGACCTGATCAATGAGGTTGGAGGTTTGGAGGCTTGGAGCACAATTAATATTGTTGCCGTGATAAGGAGAGAAAAGAAGGACACCCCATTGTTGAAGGTATTGCACAACTGGGGTCAGGCAGCAGGTGGCTTACCAGTGATGCGAACGACACAAGTACCCGTCAAAAGTATTATCAGCACCAGGGTCAAAAAAAATATGCTGAAATAGGGCGAAGGGAGCTAGCTGACAATGCCTACGTGATAATACCAATGAAAAATGTCAATGTACTACAGGGCGCTGGACCCGTTTTCCAGCTACCGTCTTCACCCGAATATAATGCCCGGTCATTACAGCTGTGTTTGGGGCGATTTTATGTCCAGATGCGGCGATAATGACCGGGTGTTCTATTCAGGTGAAGACGCTAGTGAAGCTCCGCGACAATAAACTGGAGTCTCAGAATGGCGAGAAGACCTTCCACCCAGGGCTTCCCTTAGGGCAATCGCCTGCTGACAGGATAGAGAGTTTTTTCTGAGAAGAAAAAAAAATGTCTGTAGTCTTTGTAACTCAGGCTCCCGATTATGCTGTGAAGGGACGCTGGACCCGGTTTCCAGCAAGTGCGGCTCCCCACCAATCGAACGGAGGAGTCGTCCAAGAGCGGGGACAGAAGAGGGGATGTCTGCTCGTATCAGCACCCTTCCAACACCCGGTCCCTGATGTTTTTTTTCTTTTTTTTTAAGAAAAACAAAAAAAAAAGAGTGTAGTAACTGTAGTTGGAAAATAGGTGACTCAGGCAAAGATACCATACTTGGAATCCCCCACCACAATCAGCACTGCAAGGTCCCCATTCTGAAACTGTCCATACAAATCCCTTGTCCAGGCTTCTTGAAGTAGTGAGCATCGCAGTACCGTCCGGCAGTCTGATACTTAGGGTCCGGAGAATTTCATTGTCAGTTTGTCCTGAGAATGTGGATTTTATCCACTGAGTGCTCGGCGGGTCGACTGGTTTCGTGCGCTCTGGAGTACGTAGCAACGGATCCAGGTCAGTCGCCAGATCAGTCCTTGACAGCCCGTAAGCCAGACTTGACATATTTACTGGCAAGGGAACAAATTTCCAAGGGAAGTACAAAAAGAAATAGAGACATAAAGTCAGATCCTAGTCTGGCTCACTGGCTGTTGTGCAGCTGCTTCAGCCAGTGGTGGTGTTTCTTGTGTCTGTGACTCGTTGCCGATCAACTTGCCATGGGACACTGTACACGCACCTCACTTCTGATGTGAAAACACGGATGAGTTAGAACCAAAAACCAAGACTGAGCACCCACCCCATTTGTTATCAAAACCTGGGTCAGTCACAACAAACCTCCTTCCTTTTTTAAGGAAAGAAAAGGAAAGGAGGAAAAAGCGGTGCTGATCCAGGGCGGCCCCATCTCACTGTGTCTGCCTGGGTACCAGCTTTGCAGGCCTGACAAGGCCAGGTCCAGGCAGGGTACAGGGCAGTCCTGCCACAAAATATTCAACAATGAAAACAATAAAAAACTTAAAAAAAGAAAAACCTAGCTCAGTGAACTGTTGAAACTTGAAATACAGGCCCAAGTTGGAATCCAGCTGCCATCAGATGAACATAATAAAATAATTCTGAATTACCTGGGGCCGGTCAACTCAATGATGATATCTCAAGGCCGTCGCCCTTTCACAAAAAAAAAAAAAAAAAAAAAAAAAAAGGGGTCTCTGCCACTCTCTGGGAGGAACATATGTTGTGTCAACTTGCAATACAGACAACGTTCGGCTGAGGGTCTACTCGCAATTCCTTTTTTTTTTCTTTTTTTTTTTAATTTTTTTAAAGGGAACATTGCTCTAATCTATTTGTGGGGAGCTTTTTTTTTTATATAAAAGAAAATATTCCAAGACAGGGCCCAGTGCCCAAGGCAATACATGCGATAGCTCTTAGGGGCAGACGGGTTATCCTGCCCCACCAGGAGCTGAAGGCCCCTGCCCTCACATCTACTGCTACGTGCCCAGCACCCAAGCACCCAGGTGCACAAGGCCCACCCGGATCCACTGGCAATACACACAAAATACAAAACACTCCTACAAAGAAAGAGGCCACGGTATCTATCCAGGGTGCAAAAATGCACCAACACAAAGGAGGAAGACACTCTATCCACTTTGACCAAACAGGGATGAGCTGCCCAATGTTTCTGAAACCAAGCAATGCCCTTACCCGGCGAAGGAAGGGGAAGAGAAAACTGTCCTTCACCAATCAATTTTTTTTTTTTTTTTTTTTTTTTTTTTAATTTTAAACAGGGCCTTATGGCTCCTTTCCATTCTGGGGAGCGACAATCCGGTTCCTATTCCACCGGCAAGTCAGAATAATTGTTACAATAATCATACACCACCCACGCTTCCTTCCGTCTGGCCAAAGGACCCCTGGTCAGCATTGATTGCTCCACCTTGGTGGAGGATTGACTGCCAGCTTGCCATGTCTCTCTCTTTCCTCTCAGATCAGGTAACCAGATCTGTCAGGTATATCATTGCTTCCTAGAAAGAGTTACCCCATGTCCAAGCTAGCCTTTACTCAGCCTTCCTGTCCGTAATCCATGCTACCCTCTGTCCCATCATTACGCCTCTCCTGCCTGGCTACTACCTCTCTTCCTATTTTGTTACACTCCCCTCCTCCTCCTTTCTTCCTTCTCCCTTCTTCATTCTCCTCTTCCCCTGTAAGTCTTTTGGTTTGTCTGATCGCATCTCCAGTTTGCCTTTAAACGCCTCTTCCCTCAAAAAACCCTGAACCCTAAACCCTCGTCAGGAGATAAAGATTCCCAAGTTGAGCTGTACTCTATGAGGCCCTTACTCCCGTCTTGTACAGTCTTCTTAGATGTCTGGTCTTGGAACGTCATGTCTCTCAGCGGTTGTCTCTTGTTGGTGAATCCTTCCAGGAGTTGAGTTGTGCCATTCTTTCCAGCGAATATGGTCTTCTTGTAGCTCTGCAATCTTGCCGTTTATCAACCAGTTCTTGCTGAAGGACAATCTCTCCTTCTTACGTTGTTCCTCGTCCTCTGTCCAAGCCTGCTTTGTCTTCCTCCATCTGCAGAGGATTTCGGCCTGTATCATCACTTTCGTCTCTACCCACACTTTTTCGCGTGGGTTAGACAGTCCTTCAATCGTTCTGCTGCATCTTTCCTTCCATATGACCCATATTGTAGTCTTTCTGATGAGACCAAACCAAAGTCTTTCTGCCTTCTGAAGCTGTTGGGGGATGTTAGTCAAGAGGAGAAGTTGAATGGGGTGTTCGGGAAAGGGGGTTCTAAAAAGTGAATCCCAGAGTGCCGATGCTCTTGCCCAGTTACGTCGCCTCCCTACAATGAATTAGGCAGTGGATCAAATCCTTTGTCGTCTCGTTGTTACAGACCATGCATGATTCTGTGCTGTTAGGATCTAAATTCTTACGCCTCTTGTGTAGCCATTGATTCACAGGTAGTGCTGCGTAAGTGATTAGCCACTGCAAGCTCTGGATTTTAATTGGCCTAATGAGTTGGAATTTTTTCCATTGGATCTGGGTGATTTTGTCTGCCTCTTGGCCCAGTAGGTTGTGCCATCTTTCTTTTATGATAGGGTCAGGGTCCTTCGTTTTCAGTGATAGTCTGTACCCTAGTTTAACTGTATAATCGTGAATTGGGATTTTGGATTTGATATTTTTAGTCTTGTCCGGCATCCATGCCCATTCTGCTGGATCAAACTCTAAATTGTGGACTGCTGTATCCGGTCTGAAGATTGATTTGGGCCATGAGCCAAGGACTCTTATCTTTCTGAGTAGAAGGGAGTCCAGGACTACCGACTCAATGTCGTTGTTCAAGATAGTCAGCATGCTGGCAGCGGTCGTGGAGATTGGGAAGGAGAGAAAGGTGGCTTTGGTGTGCGAGTCTTGTTGCATGTGGGAAAACTGGAAGGCTCTCGAAAGGGTTGATTCTTGAATCTTGATTCCCCATTCTCCAGGTTTCCATGGGGCTGCCTCTACTAGGATATCTTTCCAATCCTGCGGGATAAGGCTGACAATATAGCGGAGGTTGGGTCCTCGTTTGTGGCATCCTTTTAGTTGGGAACTGATTTCCTGTTCCGTCTTCCATTCTTTCCTGTCTTCATTCCATATATGTGCGATTTTCCATATGCCACTTTTGACCCGGGAGAGCCATCTGTGTTCTAAGAACAGGGGGTTATTACCTTCATTAGTCACCCATTGGTTCCCGAAGAGTGGCTGTCTTAGTACTTCGTCTTTAGATCTCGGTCTATTCGATTTGTTTGGAATTATTTTTCTCCAGATTTGAAGTAGGGTTGTCCAGTAAGGGGTAGCCGGCCTATAGCCTTCTGGTCTGTTTCGATTTCTTCTGCCCGTGGCTATGGTCCAATCTTTATTCATTACCCAGAACAGTCCTGACATGTTCTCTGGTGAGGGTACCGGGGCTAGTGATCTGATGCTGTCCAATGCTAACTTATGCCATGCGCTGTCTGGATTCATCAGGAGTTTGATGATCCACTTCATCTGTAAGGCTTTGGCTTCTGTTCCGGGGTCTATAATCCCTAGGCCCCCCTTTAGTGGGCTCCTTGTGACATAGTGCCATGCGACTTTAGATATATTGTTCTCTTTGTTGGGGTCTCCTAACCATAGATAGAGTCTGGCTTTTTGGTTTAATTCTTTGATGGAGCTATCGGGGACAGTCCAAATGGAGGCCAGGTACCACATCGTTGAGAAGACCGAAGTGTTCAGGACTAGAGCTCGCCCGATGAGGGATGTGAAGGTATTGCCCCATCTTCCTAATTTATTGATCTGTTTGGTCAGCATGTTCTGGCCCATTTGAGGCGCTAGGCCTTCTCTTGTCATAAGTATGCCAAGATACCGGGTCGGGGTGTCTGTCGTCTCCCAGACCATGGCTTCTTCCTCTCCTTGTAATGATAAGGGTTCCTCGTCTGATAGCCACCATCCTATTGTTTTCCCCCAATTGATCTTCATTTCTGAGGCCAGTCCGAAAGCTTCCATTGCTTTAGACAGAGTCCTGAATGATGAGTCGGTTGCTCTAATAAAAACAGTTAGGTCGTCTGCAAACATGATCGCTGTACGAAAATCTATTTGGTGTGGTGAGCCTACGTTAGTGCTAAAGAGTCTGTGGATTGATGGGTCCTTACGTAGGAAAGATGCGATGGCTTCCACTACAAACAAAAAAATTGAGGGGGCCAATGGGTCCCCTTGTCGGACTGAGCGAGATATCGGGTAGCAGTCCGACAGAAGGCCGTTAACTTGGACACAGCCCGTTGCATCTTTGTATAGTATCTGGCTCCATTTTCTGACATTCGGTCCAACTCCCATCTTTTCCATGCTAGCTTCCATAAACTCCCAGTTGACTTGGTCATAAGCTTTTTCGAAATCGAAGAAGAGAATGGCAGCGTTTATTTTCCTTTCCCTAATTTTCCTTACTGACTCGTTTAGTGTCAGTACATTATCTAGGATGTATCGGCCTGGAATGAAGCCTGTCTGGTCAATGTGAAAGCATTTGTTCGTAATTTGAGTGAGTCTGTTGGAGAGGGTCTTTGCCAGGATTTTCTACGGAAGTGTTAGTAGTGAGATTGGTCTATAGTTTTTGATGTCTTCCTTGTCGCCTTTCTTATAAAGTAATGTGACCACACTGCTGCTAAGTAAGTTGCCAAAATTCACAGACTCTTTAGCACTAACGTAGGCTCACCACAGACTCTTTAGCAGGTCGACTCCTAAAAGGGGCCAGAACTTTTGCCAAAATTCTTTCGTTAATCCATCGATCCCAAGAGTCTTGCCGTTATTCATGCTTAGTAAGGCTAGATGAAGTTCCTCTAATGTTATTGGTTTGTCTAGTGCCTCGGCTTGTTCGGCAGTTATTGTCTGTTCCAGATGGTGAAGCATTTTCCGTCTTGCTTCTCTTCTGTTGGAAGGTATTGGTGTGGGGGTCTTTGACTGGTAAAGGTCCTTATAGAAGTTTTGGGCTATCTCCAACATCTCTTCACTGTCTGAAGTCACCGTCTCTGAGGCCACTGCCGGTCTCAAACCTTCTATTGTATTAGCTCTCAAGTTGGCCTTAATGCGAGCAAAGAAGTGTTTTGTCATTGAGTCGTCGAATTCGTATTCGCACATTCTGACTCTTGTTTGTAGGCCTTTTAAATCCCACCATCTCCAAATCGCCAGTTCTTCTCTTGTCTTCTCAAAGATGTCATTATAAAGTGGGGAGGAGGGATTGTTTATCAAGTTGGTTTGCCAATTTTAGAGCAAATTCCAGAGACTGTCTTCTTTGTTTCCTTATGGATGCAAGCTTTCTCGAGATTTTGGCCGCAATGATTGAGAGAGTGGAGTAGCTTTTCTGAAACCAATCCCACCGGGACTCGGTACTAAGACGTATAGATCTCTGTCCCCTCCAGCAGTCGATTATCTCTTTTTGGAAAGTCTCGCTAAGAAGTAAGGAATTATTTAGCTTGTGGAAGTTGGCGCCCTTTTTGACCACTTGGTCGAAACACAGAACTAATTCAATTGGTTTGTGGTCGAGCCCTTTGAAAGGGCCTAGAGGTAATACCTCTGTGTCTTTTACTGCCCCCATCAGTATTTCAGACACCAAGAAAAAATCAATTCGTAAAAAGGCCGTGTGGTGTGCATGATTTTTTTTTACCAGCGTGAATGTTTTTTTGGTGGGGTGTAGGGTTCTGTATGGTTCTATCAAATTGTGCTCCAGCATCAATTCTTGAATCGGTATTGCTTCTGTTGAATTAATATTGTTGGAGGATCGAGACATGCGGTCTGTTATCGGATCCATCGTGGCGTTCCAATTGCCCGCCACTATACAAGGTGTTAATGGTGGGATCAGGTTTCTGAGATTTGTCAGAAATACTGTTCTTTCGGTCGTTGAGTTTGGTGCATAAATGTTGATCAACATGAATTCCTCTTTTTTTCATTTAATGGGTAGCAAACACCATTTTCCTTCGGCCAGATCCGCTTTCTGGTCTATAATTGAGCCTGCTTTATAAAAGCGAGAGGATTTGGGAATCAGAATTGCGGTCCCTATGGAGCTTGTAGAGGGGTCGGCTGACCATATTTCATCTTTTAGGCCTCCTAGTTTCCGTGCCAGGAAAGAGCGGATTTTGTTATGTTCTGTTGTGAAGGTGAGTTGAGTTTCTTGGAGTAATAAAATATCCACCACTTTTCTGTTGTCCATTGTTAGACCAGACAGCAAATCATTCATCTTCTCTTCTCTTTCCATTATGTTCCCAAGTCCATTCACATTCCAACTTCTAATGACGAGCCCTTGAGTCTTCCAAGCAATGCGATCCCCTGCCTCGTTAGCCCTTAATCTGTAGCTCTCCATGGTTGCCGTCGTACAGGGTCAAGGTAATTGATTGGTGAAGTAGTCTCTAAGTCGGGGGGGGGGAGAGGGGGGGTTCCGTGCTCGTACCTCTCCGATTACCTTTTGGTCTGTTTTCGGTCCATTGTCTTCTGATGGGGAGAGAGAACTTTCTTTCTCAGTATCTGAACCATCTAGCTCCGTCTCCTTAGTGTCGTCATTCTCCAACTCAGAGTACAGATCCAACTTTTCCTTTTCATCGTCCCCGTTCCATGAGTCGCAGTCTGAAGCGTCGCTTCTGTAGAATCTTTCACAATCCGTAGCGTAAGCTCTTGCATCTAGATCCTCATCCCCCTCTAGCAGTCCTGTTGTGACAATGTGGGCAACTGCTGTAGCCAGTAACTCCGCTGATACCCCTATGTCCGCCAATATACTGTAGGGAACCTCCCTCACCGTTCTCCAGGGTCTCCAGATCATGTCGTATCTGAGTTTGGCAGACTCTGGTATCTTTGCAACTAGAGGTGAAAACGCCCTTGGGGAGTTCCTGTTGCGGCGCATCCGTGATCACCAATCAATTTGTATCACCAATCTAAGCGCTTGTTTGACGTGGAGCTGCAGTTCAGCAAGTGTGATTGTATCCACACCCCAAATGACTTCATTTCGAGCTTTCCAAATGGTCCACAACAAAGCCCCCCGGGTCACCTCCATGATATATCGAAGGGGTGGAGGAAAATCTGCAACAAGAGAGCCCATAAGAATACCATAAACTGTCCAGACCCCAGCCAAAACCCCAGAGAGGGGCCCAGTTTCCGTCCACCAAGTCCAAAAGGCCTCAATTACTGGAAAATCCACCCAAAGGTGGGTGAAGTTCTCTACACGGTATCCACAAGTGCAGACCTTGCAGAACGGGTCATGATGAGCCACTCGCCGAAAAACCCAGGCAGCACTGGGGACTGCATCATCCATGGTAAGCCACAAAATGCCCGCATGCCTTGGAATCGGCAAGGCAGGCAGCAGTTTCCAACAGTAATTAAGTCTGTGGGCCAGCTATGTTTGACGATACATATATATCGTCAAACAGAACTGCACGGTGAACTGTAGGCAGAGAGGGAGAAGAGGACAAGAAACGAGGGGCTGTGACAAACTGTTTCGTCGGACTTTCACCGGCTCATCAGGAGGCTGAACCCTCAACAGTCTGCAGAACCCCCTAACTGATTACACTATAAGTGATAATCCACCTTAATCCCGGTTGTGGTTAAGCATCAACGACAGCCCGACAACGGATACCTTGAGGTGGGCACCAACCACTGCCCTCGAGGTACCCTTGACAGAAATCAAAGCAGACTATCACTCACCCACACCAGATGGAAAACTCTGCAGACTGTCGGTTCACACCCCAGCCAGCAAAACACCCACAAAACAAAGAAAGGTCTGTCAAAAAATACACTCTAGACGCGCTGCATATATCGTCACAAACAGAACTGCCCGGTAAACCGTAGGCGGATATATATATATATATATATATATATATATCTATATATATAACTGCCCGGTAAACCGTAGGCAGAGAGGGAGAAGAGGACAACAAACGAGGGGCTGTGACAAACTGTTTCGTCGGAGTTTCACCGACTCATCAGGAGGCTGTATATATATATATATATTCTTTTCAACAGGTCCTTATGGTCCTGGCTCCATATCCATTCTGGGGAGCGTCAGACGAGTTCCTATTCCCCTGGCAAGTCGTAATAACAGAATTATATCATTGCACTCCCACACACCCCCTTCCGTCTGGGCGCAGGGTCCTGATCAGCATTGATTACTCCATTTTGTTGGAGAATTGACTGTCAGCTTGCCTTTCCCTGTGTTCCCTTCAGATCTCTCTGTGGAAATCTTTCAGATAAACGATGATGCAAGGAGAACAGAGAAAGCCCACGGATTCGGCCCTGGACCGCCTCATGGAGCTCTGAAGTCTTGTTGTTCAGGCCGGCGAATGCTTGTTGTTCCCTGGGGAGTAGTAGAGTTGTGCCAGTCTTTCCAACCAATCTGCAGTCCATTAACCTCAACTATCTTCCCTTGAACCAGCCATACTCTCCTGAACTTAGTTGTTAATTCTCACTGCTTCTCCGTGTTCTGCTGAATTTGAAGCTTGATCTTCTTCCATTGACAAGGGATCTCTGTCTCCATTAATAATCTCGTCGTTGCCCACACCTGTTCCCTTGGATTGCTGGACTTGTCTATGGTTCTGTTGCACCTCTCCTTCCATATGACCTATAGTGTCACCTTCCTGATTAACCCGAACCAGATGCGTTCAGACTTGTTAAATCGAGCAGGGATGTTAGCCCATAGGAGTAGTTGGATTGGGTGTTCGGGAAGGGAAGAGGGGAATAGGTGGTCCCACAGGACTGAGGCTCTCGCCCACTGGTCAGTAGCGAACTTGCAGGTTATATTGTCAGTGTATCAGGTACTCCTGTTCATTGTCCGAGCAGACCAAACATTGCTCTGAGCTATTTGGGCCGTTATTCTTCCTTCGGACATGTAGCCAGGTATTCACTGGGAGAGCAGTGTAAGTGATGAGCCATTGAAGGCTTCTAAGTTTGACTGGTCGTATTGACTTATGCTTCCGCCAAGTAATGCCGGAGATTGGGTTCCTTTTCTTTCCTAGTAGTTTGTTCCATCTTTCTTTAATTACGGGCTCCGGGTCCTTGGTCTTTAGCAGCATCCTATACCCTTGTTTGACTGTGTATTGCGTTATGTAAATGGGGGTCTTGTGCTAGGGACCACGCCCACTCATCTGGGTCGAATTCAAGGTCTTGGATGGCTGTGTCCGTTTGGAATATGGTTTTTCAACTTTTTGGCCAGATGCCTATTACTCTTATTTTTCGGAGCGTTAAGGAGCTCAGAGTTTTTTCTTATGGATCGATGTTGTGGATGGATGAGGATTTGGGGTTGGTGCGATCTATCGGGAAGGAGGTGACGACTCCTGAGAAGTCTGCATTAGCCTGGGCAGGAAATTTTGGGGAGGTTCTATCTGTCCCCAGATGCCCTCTGTTTTTGCACCTGCATCCTGAGTTTCAGTTCACGTTCGTTAGCTTGGGCAGTAAATTTGTGGCAGCATCCGCAATAAATTTGGGGGAGCATATGCAATAAATTTGGGTTTCAGATGTCCCCAGATGCCCTCTGTTTTTGCACCTGCATCTGCAATAAACCGAATCTTCCTGCACGTCTTCTACCTCCACCAGCATCCTGGGTTTCAGTTCACATTCGTTAGCCTGGGCAGGAAATTTGGGGCAGGTTCTATCTGTTCCCAGATGCCCTCTGTTTTTGCACCTGAATGAGAAGCTTTGGTTGCTGCTCAGGGATCCTTCGGCCGGCCGGACGGAAGCGTGTGCGCGTATATTGTTGTATTCTCTTGACTTGCCGGTGGAAAAGGAACCGGACTGACGCTCCCGAGAATGGATATGGAGCCAGGACTATAAGGCTCTGTTTCTTTCACACACACACACACAAAAAAAGCAAAAAAAGAAAAAAAGAGAAGCTTTGGTTGACAGTGCAATGAACCCAGAGAGATGAGAAGCTCACGAAAGTCGTGATACCAGTCTGACTCAGCGCAGCAATACATGCAATCTCCCAGTGTCTCAAACTTCAGAGAAGAGAGTAAGAGAAGGGGGAGAAGAGACAGAGAGGAGGAGGAGGAGGAGAGTTCCCACGAGAATCAATAAAGCAATAGTCCCTCCTCAAGCCCACTTCCTCCTGGGGCATCTCCCTCTCTCGCCACATCAGCAACGCAGCTCTCCTCTGACGATCTCTGAGATATCCAATGAACAGGTCACAACAGGGCGCCCACCCTCCATCCACGTCAGCAGCAAACAGGGAGGATGGCACAGATCTTCTTCTTGGAGACGTGCAGCATATCGCACACGATGTCCCAGGTAAGTCCAGGTAAGCTTCCCCTCATCACACACACCGATCTCACAGTCCAGATCCTCCTCCTCCTCGCCCACACTCCTATCAATGTCTGAATCTATGCGGCTATGGCCGCGGCAGCATAATCTCCCTCAAGGCTCGCGCCCACTATCAGCATCTGGCGCCAGCATACTGCTCCAGCAGCCTTGCGTTACACGCCAGCGTTGCGCCAGCGCAAGGCAGAATGATCACCAAGCAGGGGCTGGGTCAACTTTATAGCGTTGACTCACGTTGACCAGCCTCTGCTCTCCTGGGGTCGATGGCCCAGATCACTCGAAAGCCAATGGCCTGGATGCTGTGCAGTTGCAGATTTCCCGCGTGTCCCACATGGACTGGAGTCTTCTTGATACCTGCAGACAACCAATGATGTGCATCTGATCGACGGCCGTGGCTGACTAGTGGGTTGACTTTGACCTTTGGGCCTGGAATCCCATGCTGAGGTTGACCGTTGACTTTCCCACAGTCAACTGCCGCTCGTAGGGCCTCTAAAGGCTGCTGTTTTTGGCCCAGCCCTGAGTACCCCTGGGCCTTAGGCCTTTGTCCAGGCTTTCTCAGACTTAGGGCATGACTTTTGACCCCTGTTTCGGGCCTTTGCCCAAAAGTGACGACCTAGAGCCCACAGCTTATGCAGATTTGAGCCGCATTATTGCAGACAGTGTGATATCTTACGATTCCAAACACCTTTACTGAATTTCCATGTGTTTGGGAAGACTGGAGGGTTGTCAGTCATGACTTCTAGAATTGCTGTCATCGTTCCGGAGTGGTAAGAAAGAAACTCTGGGGTCGGGATAATGTCCGATAATCCATTTCAAGTTTTTTCAACACCTTATTTGCTCGATATTTCCTCTCCAGCCTGTCCACTATCAGTCCGTGCAGTCCTGGTCGTATGTCGTCAAATTGCACCCAAAATTGATCCTTGAGTAGCTTCTATTTATATCAAACTGTATACATGGGACTTGCTCTTTAGGTCTTTTTTTTTTTTCCCGAAAACTCCACGGGTCCTACTAAGGGGGGTGATATGCTCTTTGGGTCTTGCTATGTGTGGGTGATAACTTGAAATTCATGCCAAATGATGGTTGCAAAGTGTTGGGTCTTACCCGGTGGAGGTGACAACTCGAAATTCAGGCCAAAGTACCCTTTCTCCCCATTGAGGCCGTCAACAATCTATGACAAATGTAGGAAGCCAGTAAAACAGAAAAAAAAAAAAAAACAGAGAGAGGGAAGAAGGAGATCACTTTCCGAGAGTCGGAGCTTGCATATTGCTGCGATACAATGTCATCATGTGTACCCGAATCATCATCGCATTATTCAAACTATCCTTCCAGTTTGATAAAATCATGATGGAGGTTGTGTTGTGTTCACTGAAAAACAGTCGAGGTTGTCCTATACAATACATTGTGATCATACATCCTATAATATACCATTCACACAATTTCACAGTTTTGAAATGATTTTTGCTGCCTGGTAGCGGCCATTATGTGGGGAGACGTTAAGTGTGAGTCGTAACTGTTACTCCAGGGACGCTGGGCCCGGTTCCAAGCAGGCGCTGCTCATCACCAATAGAATGGTAGCCGTCAACTTGAATGTGCGCGTCAAATGTTTTTATCGAACAGATTACCTAAACAATGGTTATGGTACATGCAAACACCCATCCATCCAGACACCCAATTCCAAACCATCTGAATAGGGCTATCTCCACCCGGAGCTGATTTGGATCAGGGAAGGACCAAACAAAAAGCTGTATTTTTCTGTTGTACTTTGTGAAGTGACTCGGAGTCGATTTTGAGTTTTGATTCCATCCACACAGATTCCACAGCCAAAATCTGTGCGAGGCTATGCCCGCTTAGCCCTACGGGCCTTATTTGCAACAAGGTTGGCCGCCCTAAGTGAAGGCAGGCACGACAGGCCCTCAGGGCCTCGTTTTCAGGGTACCCCCGCAAATGGGGAAATTCAGGCAGTTGCACAGCATCAGTTGGTTGAATGAACTCAGGCCCTGGGCCGCCCGTGTGAATGAATG
>BFEA01000746.1:554500-567631 GCA_003427395.1 Chara braunii | reverse complement strand
GGGTGTGGGTGTGGGTGTGGGTGTGGGTGTGGATGTGGGTGTGGGTGCGGAGTAGGGGTGAGAGACAGGAAGACTGCTCAACTTGTAGGCAATCAGAGGGAGGGGGACCATCCGGCAATGGAAGAGAACAAGCGCGGAGATTCGGAGAACTGATCAGTTCAGAAGAATCCCGTTACACACTACAAAACGGATACCGACTTACGCGAAATTGTCGCCGTACCCAGTCCATAGCTGGATGCCTCAGACACAGCGTCAAGCAAGAAAGTCGCTGTCACATGAATTGACTTGTCGTCGTTGTCGATGTTACACTCTCGAGTCGCTACTTACAGCACCAGCAAATAAAAAACAATCAACTGGAACTTCTTGTCTACAAAGAGAGTAAAAATCCCATGGTCGGCCAATCGCAGGCAGCAGGCATCTTATGCAACAAATCATGAAGGGCAAGAGGCAATCACCACTCTTCCCTTGCTGAAAACCAGTGGACTATCTGGCTTCAGTGCAACCAACCAGGCCAACATCCTGAGGCTGGCAAAAACAAAATCCCCTACCGAAATTAATCACGGCGACAAACCAATCTCTTTCTGAACATTGCATCTAACGCAACGGAGGATGCCAGGCAAGAGGCAGTAATCACTCTCCCTCTGACAAAAGCCGATCCACGAGCCAGCGCCAGTGCAACACAGCCGGATTGATGTTGGAATCCACAACCCCTCATTGCCCGGTAGGGGTAAATGGCAGCAAAACTGGCAATGGTTGAAGACAGAAGTCAACAATGCCTGCAGACCTACCGTCTTCACCCGAATATAAAGCCCAATCATTATAGCCGCATTTTGTGCCATTTTCTGTCCAGATGCAGCGATAATGACCGGGCGTTCTATTTGGGTGAACTTCAAGACGGTAGGTACAGCGAGGGTCCAGACAAAGATTTCACAATCACCTTATTCTTTCCCCTTCTTTGGGCACAAGAAGAGGAAAGTCGTCCGCTCCTGGATTCAGAGGTTCTGAAACACAGCCTCGTGGATCGTCTTCCCATTGACAGCCGCCTCCCTTGAACGCTCGTACTGCTAGAGGCCGCCTACCTGCCGAGAAAAAGTTTACTTCTGCTGGAAGCCTTAGGAGAAGCCAAGTAGCATCAGAATTAACAAACTGGAAGCGCAGTTTTGCAGAGATGTTAATTAAAAGCCACTAACAAAGAAAAACCCTTCAGACAACTGCTGTCACGCCTGCAGCCCAGAACACTGCTCTGCTTCGCTAGCACTGTCGTCAGAAGCCGGCTGCCTCTCTGGAAGATTGCGCACCTCTCCCGTGTGGCTGGCAATTGCTGGCAATAGAACGCATGGAGAACATTGTTGTCATAAAGGACACAAAATCCGCAAACAATAAAACAGTCAGCAGGATTTCTCTGCGAATGGAATCAGGATGTAGGCACGGTCATGAACAATGCACATTCTGTCGTCAAGAATTGCAAACATGCAGCTTCCTTTTCCTCCAGCCGTAATCCGACTCCCAGCTGCCACTGCTCTAGCGACGACCTTCCAGCTTGCTGCCACTTCGCTTGCCTCTCTCTTTCTCAACTGAAGCTTTCAGCCTGACTCCTTGTCCAGAGGGGTGGTGTCTACTGTCCCTCATCCTATCTTTGTGCCGATGCCTCGTATCTCTATCTAACGAAATATCATCAGTGGAATACTTCTTCCTATCCTTGTGCCGATGCCACCCATCCCTACCAACGGAAACATCATCATCTTCAGATTCATCTGAAAATGGTTGTTTTTCAGCTTCCCTCTTCCTATCCTTGTGCCGCCGTCGCCTTTCTATATCAAGCGTGTGATCACTACCGGAGTCATCTCCCCTGCGTTGATGACGGCTTCTTTTCCGGCCAGGAGATCTTGCTAGGTCTTCCCTTCTTTCCCTCTTCTTTCTCCTCTCCCATGCCCTGTCATCCTCTTCTCGCGCCACATATTTTCCCTTTACCTCCTCCTTTTGCTTATTGTGTTCCCTCTTCCCCTTTTCTCGGATGTCGTCCTCTCGTTGACTGTCATCCTCTTCTCGTGCCACATCTTTTCCCTTCACCTCCTCCTTTTGCTTATCGTGTTCCCTCCTCCCCTTTTGTCGGATGCCCTCCTCCCGTTCCCTGTCATGCTCTTCTCGTGCCACGTCTATTCCATTTGCCTTCTCCTTTTGCTTATCTTGTTCCCTCTTCCCCTCTCGCTCGACGTCCTTCGCCGTTCCGGTCTGCTGATCCCTCAATTTCACTCCCTCATCATGCAAACTCTTCCTTCTCACTTCCTTGGCTGCCTCAGCCACTGATCTTCTTTCTTCCTCCTCCTGTATCCGTAGGTCCTTCTGCAGCTCGTTCCCTGTTGCTGTGACCAGACCAGCCTCTATAACATTTTCTTTGGTTCGTCCCCGGTCCGGTGCCCTCTGTATCTCATTTTTCTTTATCTCGTCTCGCGTCGAGCTTCCTTCGCGCCACTGTGCACCTGCAGTGTCCCTCTCAACTCCTGCTTCGTGACCCTCATCTGACGGCAAATTGCGATAGCACTGCTCCGGCGAAGAGCAAAACTCCTCTCTCCTTCCCGGTGATCTTGAGCGGTCACTCTTCGCCTTCTGTACCTCCTCTAACGCCAGCAAATCTCTCTCTGCACTCGCCGTTGCCCTCTCACTTGAAACCCTCTCCGCCGGATTTTCGATCCTGGAACACGAGCGACTTGTATCTCGCTGATCACCCGCCCTTGATAGAGGGGTCACTCCGCTTCCTGCTACCTGAGAGTCTCCAACTCCATGCTTCTCTGATGATTGAAGGACATTACTGGCCAGTCCGGCGGAGTTGTCCTGCTCTGCACTAGCAGCAGCAGCCTTTTCAAGCCCACTCTTCAACATCGCAGCAAAGGCCTTAGCACGTTTCAGCCTCTCCGCTTTTCGCTTCTCCTGCGCAGACATGCCCACATCGGCTGAGTCCGCTTCCCCTGCCACAGCAACCGCAGCCTCCCTTGCTTTTGCTGTGGCAAGCATGATAAACGCCTTAGGAATGGGTGCAGGGCTAGCATGTGCTCCTTCAGCTAAAGCTTTCCCTATTGAGGTATCAGATAGAACAAGATCACGGGCATCATCACCTCCTGACGACATTCCAGTATTGGCTTGGCCAATTGACGCAGGGGAAATCTCGCGGGCTACGGGCACCCCGCCAAGGAACACCTTAGGACTGGGTCCAGGGCTAACAGGTGCCAAAGCTTTCCCTCTTGATGTACAACATGGAAGATGACCAAGAGCATCTTCACTTCCTGTCAATCCTGACATTCTGGTATTGGCTGGGTCAATCGAGACAGGAGAAATCACAAGGGCCACAGGCACCCTGCCAAGAGACCCCTCGGGGGGGCTGGGTTCGGGACTAGCATGTGCTGCTCTAGCCGAAACTACTTTCCCTCTTGATGTGTCAGATGGATCATGATCAAGTACATCGAACGGTCTGGTATTGGCTTGGCCAACCGAGGCAGGAGAAATCCCACGGGCCACTGGCACCCTGCCAAAAGAAGGTTCCCTCGACCCATCAGCAGAATGAACAGGGCCCTCAAGCACCACGCCGGATGCCGCCCTCTGCTCAACCGGACTGCTGCTATCAAGACCACCTTGACTCCCCCTCTCTGATGCAGTTTGAGCCATAACCGTGCCCTTCAACATTTCCGACGTTCCCTCATCCTTAGGGCCACTCAAATCGTCACCCAGTCTCGCTTCCTTGGCCGTGGCTTCCTCCATCAGAGACCTACTAGACCTCTCCACGCTGCCATCTTTTGCCTCCTCGCTGCCTTCCAAATTCATCTCCCGCTGCAATTCAGAGTCACTATCCTGATGGCTTGCCGATAATGACCCTTCCACACCAGACAACTGTCCGATGGCCTGTGCATTGCATTGATCGACATCAGCTTCTGCACAAACCTTTCGCAGAACCTGGACCCGCAGTGAGCTCATCACGGAGGAAATTATATCATCTGCATGCAGTGTTCCTCTATCTTTCCTCTCAGGCACATCCTCAGTAGTACTCTTAAGCTCCACAGCCCAGATATTGCTCCATTGCGGAAATGATGAGGTCCCTTCGGGGCAAGCCGAGTCTGACGCTGAGGGAGTACATGCCCTAGGTACTTCAGCAGACGTTTCTGCAGTCGTCGATCTATGTCCGGTCGGGCTTGCTGTTGCAAGCTCAGCTGCAGACACAGGCAAAAAGCTTACACAAGGAAGCTCCTCCCCAGCATCGATCCCGGCCTTGGATCCTGACCCCCCTGCCCTTTGCTTTGCAGCCACCGGTATTTCCCCTGCAGACAGCGGAGTCGTTTCCCTCTCACTCGACTTCATAGACCCACTTTCCATATCCTCCATTTCGGCATCCACTTGATCGCTATGTGCCTGCTTGTCATCCTGCTGTTCACAATGTTGAGATAGCGGCGAAGGCTCCAAGCTCTTCTCCTTCTCAGAGATTCTAGATAGCCCCTCCGACGCTCTCGTTGCTTCGTCTTTCTCCCATTCCGCAAGCAGGGTTTGTTCCTTCAAACTCCCACTCGACTGGGGCAGCACAGTTGTGAACTCTTCCCCTGCAAGCGCCGCCGTTCTTTCCGCCTTTTTCACGCATTCCATGACAGAAATTCCGGGAACGTCATGCCCAATTTCTGGCACTTTGGTGCTCGTACTTGGGCTGGCCCCATCAGAAACCCCACGGACAGCAACAGAATCTCGAACATTGTCATGGGAAGTTCGATTACCACGTCGCCTAGAGAACATGCTGTTGCCAGTCCCGACACCATCGCTGGAGTCAATAGGAAAGAGGACGTTCAGCTTCTTCGGGCTGTCGTCTCTCATGAACGCTGTCCTTTTTCTGTTTCTACCCGTCACTGCCGATACCAGAGCTGCAACCTCGTCGGCGCTTAGTCCTCCCTCATCTTCCTTCTCCCCCTGCGCAAAGGTCCACACCCCATCATTCCCTTTCGTGGGCTCTGCAGGGTGAGTGTCCGATTCCCAGGTTAGACTTTGAGGAGTTTGAAGGCAACTCACCACAACCCTGCCATCAGGAATGCACCCTTCTTCACCCATCTCAGAATCTCTAATTCCAGTTTGGCCTTTCTCTGCATCTTTTCCCCTTTCTAGCCCTCCAGATGTGAGATCCTCCTTGGCTTTCACTTTGGCTTTATCTGCAATGTCTGCATCATTCCCCCTGGAAAGAGCTGCAAAAACGACGGAAGTCACCGACTCTACGGTAAGCCCCGGCCTCTTCCCTCTCTCCTCCATCATACTGGTCGAAGGACACTTCTCCACTTTCTTGCTAATCAATGTATCCAGAGAGACGGAGGAGTCCCTCCTCCGCTGGCACTGATCGATACCCACTGCCCCACTCTCTGGAAGATCGGGTTCCTGTCCGCCTTTCAAAAGAGGAGAACTGACAGCAATCGCATCTGTCTGTTGGAAAAGACCCACCTTCTCATTGTTGAGAAGAGGGACAGCATCTTCTGGGGTCGAATCATGCATATCCCCAGAAATACCCCAATGGCTGAACCCACGTTCAGAGACGAGGCCAAAGTCAGAGAAGATATCCCTCACCCGTCCTCTCCCTCGCCGAGTCACCGCTGCCACTGCAGCAGCTGCAGCTTCGGGGCTGAGACCCTCAGAGGGCTCGCTGTCAGAACGTGGTTCTCGAACTGAATGTATTGGTCCCGGAGAATGCCCAGCCCCCTTCAAGTCTCCTTCCTCGGTGTCCACCTGAGGTTCATTTAGCTCATCCGGAAGTTCGAGAGCAGCTTTCTCTTGCTGCTCTGTCTCCTCTTCATCCGCCTTCTTGTCCTCTTCTTGGGGCACGTGCTCCCACAAACCACCTACACACTCTGAGGCAGGTGCTGGCTGATGTCCTTCAGGAGCACCTCCTCGGCATTGATCAGCGGACTCTTGCTCGTCTCCCCAACCCGGACCCTGCACTTCTGCCACATCAGACGCAGCCACATATGTTGCGATTTGCAACTCGGTGTGGTCAGAATTTTCATTTCCTTTTGAGTCTGCCGACAAGTTTGGGGGTGCTTGATTATCGTCTCCATCCTCTCCCGCATTCTTGCTTTCCTGCGCACCGTGAGAACCCGCAGAAGCTGCTGCTGCTTGTTTGGCCTTCAGCTGCACGACCACAAGGATAGAGCAACCATTATACCATGCAAGAGAAGGTTAATTAGGAGTGCATGAATAGGAGTGTGTGTTCCGCACGAGACAAGCGAACAATGCAAACAGTCAGTACCGGAACAGCACGATCCAAGCGGGGATGGGATACCCCGGTCACTTCAGCATTGTATGCTCCAGGCTAGAACAGGTGACGACAAGTAACAGAACTTCCTTTGTTATAATTATATACAAAATAGATAGATGTTCATGGTCTTGTACGTTTGAAAGCCTTTGCAAGTGGCGAAGTGAAGAATTACAAAACCCAAGGATGGACTTTGACGCGTGGGACATGAACCGCCTAATGAAAATGGATTAACGCCAAAAAAGAGTAAACGAAGCACAGCTGAATGGTCAACAAGACAAGAGACTCGCAGGGATGTGCGACCAAAGGACAGTCCTATACAAATTCTTCCCAGATTTTCGCTCGCAACAAGTCTTATCAATAACCCGCTGTTCAACGAGTCAAGGCACACCAGAAGCACACATGCGCTTGGTGCCCCACACCGCCCTCTGTCTGCTAGACATGCCTTCATACCAGTTCAAGATGTCAGGGCTCTGAGGTCGGAAGCCTTACTTATCCTCTGCCTCTTTACTTGTATGCATTTGAAATCCAGCACCCGGCTGTACTTTTACGCATTCATATCTCAAAAGCAGACTGGAAAGAACAAGAGTCAAGAAGCAGAACACCCTTCTTTTTGCTCAATGTCCTTCTTTGTATATTACCATATGACGTCGCCAATCTGCAAGCGAGAGAACGGTCAGGTCAAACGTCTGCGGAATGCAATGCAGCGACTAGGGTAATAGGGTTTCGAAGTGATATCCCCGGTTTACGCCACCACAACACCACCCTATTCCCACTACTGTCCTTGCAGGCATAGCGATGACACTCTGTTCTTTGAGCAACAGGAGAGAGCAATCAAAGCACTCACCTTCCAACTTACCATTGTTGTTCCATTGAGGTAATTGCATTCTGAGTGTCCCCCTTGACGCTGCTGCTCATACACTCCAGGTCACCCTCGAATCAGACCGGAATCCCGGTGCCCGTTCATTTCTGACAACCAACTGCATTCACGTACCGCCATAGGGCCACGTTGCGGCATAACAGCAGAACACAGCAAGAAAAGCCTGCCTTCGAGCGATGCTCATACTTTTTCTGCGGAGTGAAGACGAACTTCCAGTCTCAGTGCGCATCCCTGTTTACCCTCCAACACTCTAAACACCCAAACTCAAGTTAAATTGTAGTAGCATCATGGGAGGAGGGGGTAGAGAGAAAGACCTCTCGTAAGTTCTACTGTTTCGTCCAGAGCTTACCCCCTCTCCCCCTTTGTGATTTTTCACCAGGGACTCTCAAGCCCATCCCCACTGTTGGAAACTCAAACTCAACAATTCCACAGTTCCTGCTCTGTCCCACCCACTCGACCCCCATCCAGTTGGTCAGAAATGGGTGAGTTGGATGTTTTTTTTAAAGCCAACATTGCTTGCAACGCGGATGACATTGGCTTAGGCTTCGCATTGCATCGAACTGAACTTCATGCTCAACCGCTTCTTGGGGGGGTCATCAATTTCTTTGCATTCACTCATTAAATTCATAGCCCATGGGAATTGCTTGCGAGACGGCCACATGGATACATTTTGTTTTTACCTATATATGCACGTGCCTTGCTTTCTTTTTCTTGACAAATTGAGGGCCATTCTCAAAACCTATCCTACTTTGAAAGTAAATCTCTCTTTACTGGAGAAGTCTTATGCATAGTACGCATGTATGCGCACACATCCTCGCGTACGTCGCACTATGCATACAAATGTACCCAATACCCAATGCATACAGGTACATAAAGTATCGTTAGAATTGGACAGATGTACCCACCACCCAACCCATCCAGACGTAACTTTATCCATTTCCTTCATAGTAATCCAGACTCACGAGTCGCCACCAATGAACAGAGAAGGTGTCATATCACAACAGAAACAGTGCAAGTGCAGCAGCCTGACAAGGCGACTCCCAAGCTGATAGCATGGGTTGCCTTGCAGCCCTGCCACAGGGGAAGGGGTGTCATGGGATGCGCCAAAAGCAAAAAAGTGCAACTAGATAAGCCACCAGCTGCGCAAGCATTTGGGAAGCCCAGACTTCTCCGGACAACGAGAAGGGCCCATGACGACATCTGGAAACAATGAACAGCCCAGAGGAATGGACAAGCCCAAAACAACAAGAGACGACAGTGCAGGGCGTACTGGGGCAGCATGAACCAAACAGGACATAGACACGAGGAGGGATGGAGGCTGGAGCAGGACAACAGCCCAGATGCTGACGTAGTAGAGACGGAAATGCGCTCATAAACAGAGGCGCAAAAGGTGTCGAGAAGAACGGCCAAGGAAAAAACAGAGGAAGACGACACAGAATAAAGAAACAAAAACAGAGTCAAAAAACAGAGTTCAGTGGAGAGCGTATACCTACTCAAGAGGTAGGAGTTCCGTAGAACGGAAAGCAAAAAGAGCCAAAGAAACTACACGGGGACAACCTCCTCCACTGTACGAGGAAGCGTCCACAAAGATAGCCGTGAAAACGTACATGGCGCATCTTTTACACGTGGAGTCAGCATCGGCATCAATTAAGCAGAAGCAGGAACAGACAAATAAAGCTGAGGGGGCATAGAGATCGTTCCCTGCAACAAAAGACTGATTATAACAAAAAAAAGCACCCCTCATGCCAGCTGAAAATGTGAAACCAATTATTTCTGCTGAAAAGACATATAGCAAACCTGCTGAGGAAAGGTCGAACACAGTGATTTTGCTATGCATCATGCACTCTGGGGTGCGCTCACAAAGGATGAAAGAAGCAAGAAATGAAAACGCAAGACCGGTGTGTTTCCCCCAGCAGCAGACTGGACATGAATCAATATCCCAGGGGGGGTTTCTAGGGCGCACATAAACAAATGGACTTTTCTTGAGTAGCACCAGAACAGAGGAAGGTTGCAAATTTCTCACAGGCCTGCACTGACAGAACAGCTTATTTAAAAAGGAGGAGAAAGAAGAGAGGAAGTGCTACTGACGCAAATCTGTCTCATACCTGCAACATTGTGTTGAGCCTGTCCAAGTAGAACCCATGATACTCATTCCCCTGGACAAGGAAGGGAAAGCGTCCATCTTCTCGATCTCGATCACGGATGATCGCCTCAAACTCCTTCCCATTGCGTGCGATGTACTCCACCATCTTCTCTATGATTCGACGCACGAGTTCAGGTGGTGGAATGACAGCAAGATAAGGTTCGTCCCGTTCAACACCAGCCTCTTCCTGGGTCACCACGTCTGCCACACACTCCGCACCAGCCATGGTCGACTCGTGAGCTGCAGCACGAGACCCTGCTGACTTACTGCTCCTCTCGACCAGATGAGGCTTCAGGGGAACTACGTCGCAACCATTTGCCTTATTAGCTGAACTGCCCACGTGTGCGCCATCAGCAAGAGATACAGTAGATACAGCAGCTTCGTTTGTGAGACGACTGTTTCCCTCTCCACCTCTCTCCCCGCTTGCCTCTGCACCACCACTATGTGACGCTTCAACAGCGACCGTCCTGTGTTCCGCACCTGCTCCTCTGACAACAACTGAGCACGTAGGACTAACACCCCCGTCTTTCCCTTGCGCCACCACTTCAGTCCGCCTTTCTTGGTGTGCTCCAGTTCGCTTTGAAACAAGATCTGGTGCATGTCTTAATGTGATGCTCGCTTCAACCACTTTCCCAGCTACTGGCACGCTTCCTGCCCTAACCTCATCCTTGGGATATATAGCTGCTGCATTCTCTCTAACCATCCCTCTTTCTTCCTCGCTTCCCATATCCTGGCCTCGTGCATCTGTACACCTCGCCTTCACTTCAGATAGCCTCCTCTCTGCCTCCACTCTCTCCTTGTCTGCCAGTCCTTCTAGCTGCTCCAGCTCGTAGTGCTTTCTCTCTCTTCCTTTGTGTTGATTCCCGCCCTCCTCAGTCACTTTTGCCAGTCTGTTGCAAATGTTTCTTCTGTCATCACCCTTCGCCTCCAACTTGTCATCCAACTCACCCCCCTCCATCTTCCCCGCCGCCTTCGCCTCTTCCCCCCTCACACTTATTTCCTCTCCCTCCTTCCTGCCCTTTCGCTCTTGCTCCTCTTCCTCCATGTTACCCCCATGGCTTCTCTCTATACCATAATCATCCATTGAGTTTTCCTTTATCTCTTTACCTACCGACAATCCAACTTCGGTATGCTGCAGCTCCATATGCTCTTCCTCACTTGCTGAGCTGGTATCACTATCCTCATCTTCATCCTCACCATAAGTGGCTCCTAAAAGAGACATGGCAGATCCGCCACCTCTTCCGGAACCTCTGCTCTGAGCTGCCACCACACTACTCTGAGCACGATCTCGTGCAGGACGCTTCTCCGGATTTATCCCTCCCTTTTCGATCTCCACAAGATACCGGAAATAAGGATGCAGATGATGATTGGGCAGAAGGAAGCCAAAATTTGGGTTGTCCGCATGCTTCACACGGAGAACAATTTCTGCCTGGCCTCCAGTGACAGGATTCGAAACAAACTTTGCAGTGTGCATCATGATCTGATGTTGTTTCTCAGTCGCGGGCTGAACCAGATCAGCGGGGGGAAATGCCAGTCGTAACAAACAAACCACACGCACGAGGACAAACCAATACAAACTCCGTTAAGATCCGTCACAAGGTATACCTCTCAAGCTATATACATCATTCCTACCAAATAAAGAAAGATTCACTTTCGCCACAGGGCTGTGAAAGCCCAACAGGATTTCATAAAAAACATACAGGGAAAGGTCTGCAAAAGAACAAAACCCTGGTATAGGCGGTGCAGGGACAACGCCGAACGACACAAAAGGGAATTACGTGGAATACCTGGCTGTTCGCCTAATCGTACATACCTGAAACTGTTAACCAACCAGCGAGACATGCGTTAGAACCCTGTTGTAAACAATAAGCACGACGACGATCATCACCCTTTCATGGTGCTGACCGTGCTGGTGGTGGTTGGAGGGGGAGGGGGTGGGACAGGGGAGAAAAGAGCAAAGAGGAAAGACTTCAAAGAAAGAAAAACAAACAAAAAAAAACGATGAGAGGACACAGAGGGCTAAGAGAGGCGCAGCGAATAGGACACCATCAGAGACAGAAGCAACCAATTTATGCAGGTACAGCAGGGGCAGGAGGCAAAGGAGACCAAAAAGACAGACAAGATGAGAAAAGTGCCCATGGAGTGAAAAATGAGACCTCACCACAGAGCCTAATGTGGAGCAACAGACTGCAGATTTTGAAAGCTCACCCAGGTGCAACCAAGCAGCAGAGAAGCCGAAAACAGCAACAGTTAGCGCTTCAGAAATGAATCATACCAAACAACAAAAGGTGATAAAGGCTTTGCGGCCATAGGACCCAGACAAGACGATGCTAATGAAGACTTTCATTAGAGAAATCATTTACATTCACAGTATTTCATACAATATTTTGGGGGGCAATATATACATGATTTATGCAACTCCACCTGAGAGATGAAGAAAGCAAGTATAGATAAGGTCTCGCCGGATCATAACCATCCACCCGGTCGACCATTAAACATTATGTGTGTGTCACGGAGAGAGCACAGGAGGAGAGCAGGCAGGCCCCCAAGGCTCGATGACAGGAGCACCTCCTTACACGGAAGGAGGTGACGGCCATACCACTTGCTGTACTCCCCAATCCATCAATAGAGGACTGCCCTCGCACAAACTTAGTAGTAGTACATGTCCAGACTAACACGCTATTTCCATATGACCCTGTGAAAAATCGACATTGTCAGTTAAAAAAAAAACACGACCTTCAAAACATTAAACAAGCAGATGAGAAATGATAGTGAGTGCAAAAATAGACAGATGCATTTCGGAACAGCTAGTATGCACCAAATAAAACAGCCCTGCAGGGCCTTCAAGAGCCATCTACTTCTCTTCTACTTGCTGCTCCTCCTCCTCTCCCACCTCCTACTCCACTGATTATATTGTTGTTGTCGTTGTTGTTGTTGTTTTTGCTGTTGTTGTTGTTTGAAAAATTGAAAATACATTTTTATAAGTCCGCACTGTCCAAGGATCGAACACGTGGCCTCCATATCTGGAGGCAAACACTCAACCAAAGGGTAAAGTCGACCGGGGTGAAAGTTAAGCCCCAAGATGAGCACTTAACCCCACCCCAACGCGGGTACTCGTTTTTCCCCGTGATCCGGTGTAACCGGTCACACACATGCACAATCGAAGTAGACATAGCCAGCACACAATGAAGACAAATATGCACACCAGCCGAAGCTAATGGCAGCACCCGATCATGCCCAAGCCACTGCAAGGTCAATCGAGTGGTTCTAATACATTTTTACAAGTCCGCACTGTCCAAGGATCGAACACGTGACCTGCATATCTGGAGGCAAACACTCAACCAAATGGTAAAGTGGACCGGGGCAGACGTTGTTGTTGTTGTTGTTGCTGTTGCTGTTGTTCTGGGGGTGGGGGTGGGGGTGGGGGTGGGGGTTGTCGTCATCGTCGACATTGTTGCTGTTGCTGTTCTTAGAATACAACAATGCACATGCAGATTTTCCTTTGCTCAGTCAAGGCTGATTCCCCACCCATATCAGGGATCGCCCTGCTGAGGATTTGCCTTGCACTTGAACCTCCCATCCCGTTGCCTACGGAAGACCAACACCAATCAAAGCATTCCCTTTGCCTACATGTACTGTGCCAAAGTCGGCAGCTATTCTCTTACCGACACACTGGGAGTTGATGTAGTGTGACACGCTAGGAGTTGATATAGTGAGTCACCACCCCGATCCCTACACAGTCATGCATTATGGCCAGTAGGGGACCAACGTAAGCATTCACCAAAGTGGGCATTAAAGAGCTCAACAGGCAAACAATCAATGTGACGCAAGGAACGTTGC
>BFEA01000746.1:472839-486336 GCA_003427395.1 Chara braunii | reverse complement strand
AAAAAAAAAAAAAAAAGCAAGTGTGGGTTGTGGATACACAGATGTGGGGCATGACATGAATAACATGCCTTTTGCTTCTTTGCAAAGCACCTAAAGGGTAATGGACCTAAAGGTACTAAAAACTTCAGGCAAGGCCTCCGGCGTCCTACAAAACATGAGCAGCAGTGGATTTTTAACCCTTAACAGGACTGCAGACTCAGGGGACAGACACAGAACAAGCAGAGACCACAAGTTCTGCTGGAGCGAAGGCCACAAGTGAGGCCGCCAAATGAAATGTCGTAAAGCCGGTCTCGTTGACGAAGGGTAAATAAGGATGGCTGTACGACACAGGCAGTGTGTCGAACCAGAGAGAGGTGCTAAAGTTTTAGGGGTAGGGGGTATATACTATATAGGCCCTTGCTGCCCCGCTCACCGGACGTGAAAAAGACAAATTCGAAGTTATCGTGGTTGTATCTTTGAAGTTTCAATGTTCTTGCGCATGATGCATCCTTCGTTTTGCACATTTGGCGAGTCGCGTCGTGAGGTCCTAAATTCGACTGAAGAGGGAAGCGGGGGCAGGACGACGAGAAGGACAAGGGAGGAGGAGCACAGGTAAGAAAAACAGGAGAACATGGATGAGAAGAATTGTGAGACAGGTCAGGAAAAGTGACGAACTGCAAAATAATAACAGAAGACGACAGATGCGAGAAGGGAAAAAGACAAAAAAAATCACAAAAGAAAAACAACCATGGCCACCGCGGACCCGGACACCGGACCGATCCAGACCCAGACAACCAGTCGGTCCGGATTTCCAAACCGATCCGGGGCGTCCGGACATGGTCCGAATCGGTCCGGATGATCCGGATGATCATGTCCGGATCGGTCCGGATAGAAAAAAACAAAAAAAACACTTGCAGGTCTCTTGTGCATGTCGAATGCAGTTTCATTGTATAACCGTGACTTAATTAAGGGGAAGTGTTCCAGGAAGACATAGCTGTCTGTTGGCATATATATGACAAACATGAATGATCATTCCTTGACATTCACTCACTGTGATGGCACAGTCGCTGCAAAGCACAAACTGCTGCAAGGGAAGAAAAAGTGAAGAAACAAAAAAAAAACGAGCACTCCGCAGTAAATTTGAATAAAGGGCCATTTAAATTTTAAAGGTAAATAATAAATAAAGCTCAAGACTTCAGCAGTTCATAATTTGAAGTTCAAAGTTTGAAGTTCTCTCTCTCTCTCTCTCTCTCTCTCTCTCTCTCTCTCTCTCTCTCTCTCTCATGCATGCGTGCACATGTGCGCACCAGTCCACAACGGTGACGAGGGCTCTCTCTCCCTCTCCCTCTGTGTGTGTGTGTGCGTGTGTGTGGCGGCGGTGGGTGGGCGTGAAACGGTGAAAGCACTCTGAAATGCCTCGATCCACCTCCTTTCTTCCCTTTGTCACTGGGGAACTGTGCTCTGCCTCCAACGGTCTGCCCAGGATGCAAATAGAAAAGGGGTCGGTCCGGCCGCCCTGTACGGCCAATACCGGCCCCCAAAATCATCGAAACATTTTTCAGGGGGCGCCCTGGACCCAAGGAACAGGTCTAGGGTGGCCCCCCTTTTTTTTGTTTCGGGGTTTTGGCCCCTTCCGGAGAGAAGCCAAGTTGAGAAAAGATCAGGAAAAAAAAAAAAAAAGATCAGCAAAGGTGAGCATGCGAATAGAACTGTCGAAAACTCATGTAGGTCGGGTCTTTTTTGAAATTTGTTCCCTTTTTCCCCACAAGGATAGTCCAATTTGGTTGTATCAATAGCAAGACCCTCCCACAAGGTTCTTCTTCCCAGAGAATAGCAAACAAGGCTCTAGATTTTCCTACAATAGCATGAACTATGTCAGCAGCTGGACAGTGTTCATGGTAGTCTAGACTCTAGAGTCTTAAGCACCTACCTAATAAGACCAATCATGCCCAATTCAGAAAAAAATAGCAAACAAGGCTCTAGCTTTCCTAGAATAGCATGAACTATGCCAGCAGCTGGACAGTGCTAATGTTTAGTCTAGACTCTACACTCTCAAGCACCTACCTAATAACTTGATACGACCACTTGTGCCCACTTCCAAAAATAGACACAGCCCAGTTCCAAAAATAGACAAACAAAGGATTCACTAATTGCAATCGCCACAATCCCAAAACAGGATCAATGACTCTCAATCCCAAGAGTATCAATCATCTCACTCCCAACGGGACCAACCACTCAGCTTACTCCCAACGGGACCAACCACTCAGCTCACTCCCAAGGGGACCAACCACTCAGCTCACTCCCAAGGGGACCAATCATCTCACTCCCAGGGGGACCAATCATATCACTCCCAAGGCGAAAAAACATAAAACATCAAGCAATCACATCCCACGAGGATGTTGCTTTTTTTTTTTTTTTTTTTTTTTTTTTTGAAAGGTCCATGTCGTCGGAGAGGGTGGATGCTAAGCCTCAGGAGGTGCCTGTCGTCGTACTCGACCAGTGAGGAGGTCGGATGGCTTGTGACAACCCCAAGGACAGTCTTCCTCCAGGGGGCATCATTCGTGACCTGTTACATCCTAATCTTATTGCAAGTCGAGCCATACAGTGGTGTGACCCAGACCTCCCTATCCAGACTTAAGACCTACACCAACCCGCACCTGCCGTGGAGTCGCAGAAATGCGTTCCCCCCCGAGGGGGCTACCATAGCTCACAAGGATGATCCACTTGTGCTAACCTTCTGACCTGAGAGTTGCAGCAAAATACTCCAGGATCTAAACACACAGCAGAGCCACTTGTCCTCAACCTTCTGACCTAAGCTATAGCAAAACCGCCAGGTACTAAGGAATCTAATGAATCTAAGGAATCTAAAGAATCTAAACACGTAGCAGAGCCACTTGTGCTAACGTTCCCAACCTGAGAGCTGCAGCAAAAAAACTCCAGGACCTAAACACACATTGCAGAGCCACTTGCCCCTAACCTTCTGACCTGGGAGCTGCAGCAAAGACTCCAAGATCTCAACAGAGACTGTAGGGGTCTGGTGAGCCCCTGTTCTGAGCTCCCCGGTTTTGCGCAAGAGAATGGGTATATGCTAAAAATAGATTTCCGACTTCCGGTAGCTCAAAGCCAGAAGTAACGATGCAAAGGCAATGACGACACCCTGATCGGCGATCTCTACTCTTCGACAGATAATCGATTTATAGTAGGCGATGATGATTGTAAATCCAAACCGAATGCACAACTCCGATCTATCCCATCCAAATGGTCTGATTCAATTAAGAAATCCACGCTGATCTGATCATGAGAATTGCGAATTCCCATCCACGTAACAGGAGCATCAATTATATGCAGAATAATAATTCCTAAATCCCATGTTGGGGAGGCTTCCACAAAGCAGAGCATAAAAAAAGTAATACCCTTGGGCAACCTTCTGAAGAAAAAGCGCAAGCCAAGTGTGAAAGCAGTGGAACGAATAAAAAATAGATTACATACATATAATCAAAGCTTGAAAAAAAAAAGAGGGAAAAAAAAAACACTCTCGACTGTAATCAGTGCTTGTAAAACAATAAGATTTGTGACTTCCTCCTACACAATGATGAATCATAGGTAAATAAAAAAAAATGCAAAAAAACATTTAAAAATGATAAAAAACGAAGAACGCCTTCATAAAAATTCACGTCGGCATACTGTTCGGGTGGTGACACCAGCAGAAGTTGTCGGGAACCTTGGCCTCTTCGCACGTCCTGTTGGCGCGTTTGTTTGACAACAGACTCTGCCGCCACCACCCTTGGGCGTCGCCATGCAGATTTTCCCTGTCTTGCCACTGAATGAGGACTTTCAGAAAGAAGTGGATGTCAAACGCGTTCACAAGCACCTGTTCGTTCCTTTCGAGGTTCTGGCCAACGGTTCGCGAGGGGTCGTCAACATCCGCAGCCGCAGCCAGCGAATCCGGCACTGAAACGAATAGGAAAGGCGACTCATGCTCTTGCCGACCGTTCTCCGTGTACACATAAGAAAGCGACATATGGTTTCCGTGATCGCTTAGGAGGAGCAACACAGTATCTTCGAAGAGTCCCGAGTCCGACGCCTTTTTGAGGAAATCGGCGAGTTCTGCATCCATCGTGGAGAGAACTTCGCCCGATCCCTCATGCCCTTCGATAAATGCGTTGAAGAAAGCAAACGGCTGTTTCTTGTGGTAAAGAGAGACCATATGGTTCACCCAGGCGAAGGCGTGGTGATGGACATAGTGGCCAAAAAGGCATCTCCTGCGTATAGAGTACGGACCCTTGAAGTTGCCGAATGGATGGCCGACTGCTGGGTAGTACTCTGGGTGGCAGAAGGGTGCCAGAAGCTCGTGCGAGAGCGCATACGAAGTGGTGCGTTTCATGCATGACACGCTCCAGTCGTCGCAGTCGTCATTCATCCAAGCCGTAACGTACCCGTTGCGACGTAACCCCTCCCAAAGGGGCTCATGGCGGTGCGAAGTCTCCCCTTCATCCCATAAATGTCCGGTGTAGAGAGCAAGCGTGTTCGGATCGGTGTTGAAACCTGTGAGCGAGTAGCGGAAGTACTCGTGCAGCGAAAATCCACTCTTCTTTGTCATTTGGAACAGGACCTCCGCCGTCAGAGGCAGCTTACGATAGAAGTGACGGTGCGAAACGGCATCGATGAAGAGAACCAGTATGTTGTATTGCTGCGGAGACGCCTTCAGAGAGGGCGATGGCGATGAGGCTTGCCTTTGCGTCTTACGGAAGAACAGCTGTCGTGTGGCGGAGCCACATTGGACGAGGAAAGACTCGCAATCCGGCGGAAGTTGTGCTGACGGACCGTACGGGATCTCCTTGAGTTGCGCAAGCACCTCTTTGTTTATCTGAAACAGATCCTTTGATGAAGTGTTCCACGTTTTCGTGTCCGGGAATGGCACATAGGATAGGGACTCGTGAGACGGACATCCGTCCACCTTCATTGTTCCGTTCGGCGAAACCTCGACCCGCAGCACATACTTGTTGGGGGGGCAAGCTTGCGACCCGGTCCAGAAGTTCATGGCCCCTTTGGGAAGAAGATCTTGCCAGGGTATTCCAGGCTGAAGAGGGCACAGATGTTCGCCTGTAGGCAACACATTCAAAGCTCGCTTTCCAGGGAGGCCTTGGGGGTAGACACGCTGGTATCGCATCAGCTGAAGGGATACTGCCGAAACCAAGACAATCAATAGGCAAAGGGTGAAGGGCGGGCATCTGCGCGGAAAGTATCGGTAAAGGACGACGGACGAATAAATAATACAGTTAACGGGGAAGAGTATGGTTGCAAACACAAGTGCATTGTACTGGCCATGGTGTTCAAATGAGGCGCCTGTATCATACAGACTCAACAATACCAGATTCAGAAGTACAGCGGATAAGGCCAATAACTTGGCCTGGAAAGGGAGGGTCTGCAGCGTGAGGGTGGTTGCAATAGGAATAGTGAAAAAAATAACTGCTGCGACCAAATAAATTGCGAGTGTGGTCAAATGCGCCTTCATCCATGCTAGATTTCCGCCGCCAAGAGACTGAATGTAAAGGCAGGTGCCAATCAAACACGAGAGGAGAACGACAATCAGATAGCTGATTAACGAACCATGCCACGAATCGTCGGCCTTTCCGATGGAGCAGCGAGGGTCACTCGACCTGTTTCGCGGCCTCCGCAACGTATAAGGCTGTGAGCTATGGTTTCCTGCATCAGCCCCCTTCCCCCCCAACACCACCACACACACACACACACACACACACACACACACACACAAACGTGCACACAGAGACACACACACACACGCACAGAAAAAGACAACGGATGAACACACCCATTGAACTCCACTGTTAGAGGCATCCTGTAATGCAAAATGTCTCCATTCATGAACAAGATCAGCATGAAGGGGGGGAAGGGGGAAGGGGGAAGGGGAAAGAAAGAAAAAGGAGTGGCCAAACAATGCAAAAAAAAAGGACTTCAAGTTTTCCTGCCAGCCCAACCAGGTTCTGCCGTGACTCGTCACAAGTTTTTCCACTCTCGCGAATCTTACGCCGTACTCACAACGGGACTTCCCTTTCCCTCCAGAAAATCCCAATGTCGACAAGGACCCACTCCCAGTGCGGCATTCACCGCTATGGACGGGGATGCAGAGGGGGAAAGAGACTACCTATTGTGTTTTGTGTTGGTGGGGATGGGTGGGGTGTCAAAAAGGGTGAAGGGGGGAGGGGGGAGGGGGGAGGGGGGAAGTGCGGCACGTGGAGGAGGAAAGAATTCACACGCGTGTTGGGGGCAAGGAAAGAACACAAATGCACTTCTCGGTTGTTCCTCACAGGGAGGGATCAAACCAAGTGGGCCCTTCTCGTTCATTCCTACCTAAGAGGAATAGGTGGGAAGGGGGAGGGGGAGGGGGAGGGGGAGCGGGATGGGGAGGGGTGGGTGGGAGCGTGTAGAGGGGAGATGGTGCTCGAACACTTCATCATCCAGACTGAGTGATTGATGCCACAGATGTCAACGGCTTCTCTGAACGTACCATTCGATAAGGGAAGATGCGGGGCCAGTCTGAATCCCTTTCCGCGAAAAAGATTGTCCATCCTCTGGGAGAAGCTTCCATGGACTGGTTTCAACAATGTTTCCAACTTTTGAAGCCAACTCCATCCGCCGGACGACCGTGGGCGCATCTTTTCCGGATGTTCTGTTCGTCTCATACTCCTGAACACAACCAATCAACAGCTGACAGCTAGGATTTAGTTTAAGTGGATAAGCCTACCTTCCTCACTCGATTAGAACACCGGGTCATTGTGACTGTATTCGGTCCTATTTGCACACTAGATACAGCGTCTATTGGGGTGAAGATGATAGAATCAACGGTAGACAGCTAGGATTAAGTTTAAAGTGGATAAGGCTAGAATCAACGGTTGAGAGCTAGGAAAAGATAAATAAGCTTAGGCATGTGTGCACACGTAGCATGTAAGCCAGAGCAAGTGAACAAACCCCGCCAAGAGAACAGATCAGCAGTACATTTCTCGAAAACGAACAAGCAAGAACAAACGTCATTAGTCCGACACCATCCTTCGCGTCGGAAAACAGCCATTCCATCCATCAATGAAGTTCTTGAAAAACAGCAATCTACTGATTCTACTTTTTTTTTTTTTTTTGAAATTTTTTGGAACGTTTCTCAATTTATGTGTGTCATCCTTGCGCGCAGGCGCCATGCTAATCTTCTCTGCATCGCTCCAATCCTAACGGATGTCCCGACCAGCAATCTCTTTTTTTCAGTTTTTTGCCTCATCACATTGGATAAAAATGCGCATCCACTTTGCAAACCGGATAAGATACATTCCGAACAATCTATATCTACGATCATTCTCTGTTCACAGAACAACACCAAAAAAAAAGATACATTCGCTGTCAGAAAACCGTAAGCACGTTGTCAAATCTTCTTCCTCTTCTTCTTCTTCTTCTTCTTCTTCTTTTTTTAAAGACCAAAACAGACTCTGTTGAGTCCATTGAGCTGCCATTGCAAGCTGTGCTTCTATCAATTTACTAAATGTACTGTTCGAACGGCGAGGATTTTACCCCTCGGTATACCGGCATACGGCCCTGCAGCAGGCGCGTGCCCGCCTTGCTCATGAGCCCCCTGAATCTCAATGAGCCCTGGACTCGTCAATTTTTACAAATCTTGGTGGGCGCCAGACAGTTGCCATGAGCCAGTTGATTACATCCGCCTTGCTCGTGAGAATTGGACATATTCATGAGCCTTCCAGGCTCTTCCAACAACGTGGTCGAAGCAGGGAGCACCGCGTGTTTGTGCCTGGGCGGTTGGGCATGCCCAACCAATTCGGTCGCAGGCCACTGTCTGAATGGGCCTGGCCGCAGACACTTTGGCCCGACATGAAGCTAGAGGGCACATGCGCGTCCCAGCCCAGCTGCAAACTGGGCGAGAGCTTTCCATATAGGAAAGAGCTCGCTAGGAAGAAGGCATTCGGGTACTCGGTACAGCGAGCGGCAGCGCTTCTGGAGCATGCACTTGCGTGCTGCTGGTAGCTGCTGGTAGCTGCTAGCGCACATGCTCGTGCGCGTGTGTGGACGTGCAGGGTGCAGGGTGCTGCTGAGGGCAGTGCCATAGCCAGCCCCTCATACGCGGGCTTGACTTGGGTGGTGGTCTTCGTGTATGGGAAGGAAGACGTGGGTAGAGAAGACGCGCGCGCGCGAGAGAGAGAGAGAGAGAGAGGAATACCGGAATGGAGAATGACCCACAGCTTGAGTTATCTGGTGAATGAGCCCCCCTCTGCTGCTGATGAAGCCTAAGACAGCGAGGCCCGACTGGCACTAATTTTGCACAAAAAAAGCGCAAACGTCGTCACACATTTTGGCCAGGTTCATGCTCCACAAACACAGAATGTATACAAGATATATTTCTGGTCAAGCACAGTCAAAATGAGGGTGCGTTGTGTTTGGGAGAAGACGGGTAGCCTCGGGCGAAGTTTAGGGCATACTCACACTGGGACCTTTTTGACTCAGCTCTGGATGTGATTGCGGTACGGTGCATCCTGGCGTCACCGCAATTGCGGTCAGATACATTTTAAAAAGTGCTACCGTAGCGTCAGTATGCCCGTAGATTTCAGAACTTCCAGATGTCACTCACCCTAGAGAGGAGGAGAGTTTTCACAATTTGGTTTCCAAATCAAGTAAAAACCTCTACCCTCAAACACCGACCCCGTTTCTTTCCGACCCCAACTCACTGACACCATCCATTACTGACCTACAGAAATATTTTATTTATTTATTTATTTATCTATTTATTTATTTATTTACTTATTTATTTATTTATAGTAATTTTATACTGGCCACAGATCCCCCATCCACCACCCTTTATTGGGATTGTGTGAGGTGTCGGGGATATCGCCCTAGGAGGAAGTACGGCAGGGGACTTCATGCGCCGGGTTCAGCCCACCTGTCGGCACAGCGGGCCCACCCACTTACTCTGAATCATTTCACTTGACCCCAAAAAAAAAAAAAAAAAAAAAGGTACAAACAAAGTCCAATAATACCCCTGGAGCCAAGTCCCACTAGCGGTGTTTCCTCAACACCTGAATCTGGACGCGTTTGAGGAGATGTGCAGAAGTTTCCTCAACCGCACATCCCCACAAACACGTCCACATTCAGGCGTTGAGGAAACGCAACATTGCTAGTGGGACTTGGCCCCTGAGCAGAAATATTATTAAGACCCGACAGAGTAAAGGGAAACGTAAAAGCCAAAAACATATCATCGGTGACTTAAACAGTTTTTTTTTTTTTCATTTATTTTGCGCAGAATCAGTTTTGAAATTTGAATCTATTTGATATTTATTTATTCATTTATTTTGAATTTATTTGATTCATTCAAGATTCGAACAGACGACCTGCCTCTGGACAGTTATATGTATGTGTGTACAACTGAGCCACGTGCGCTGTGCAGTCAGAAAGGCAAGGGAAAAGAGAAAGAGAAAGGGGCTCGATCGGCTACTCTTTTTTTTTTTTTTTTTGTTAATTTGGACCATTTCTCGATTTATTTGTGTCATCCTTGCGCAGGGGCCATGCTAATCTTCTCTCCATCGTTCCAATTGTAACGGATGTCCGGAAGGGGCTCGCTCCACTACTCTGGACATGCACAAAATACAAGAACTACGGCCATTTATCTTTACGTTCTAGCGGAAGATTCGTTCCTATTTTGCACATTTGGTGAGCAGTGGAGCGAGGCGCAAAGTGCCTGGCTCCACTACTCACCCCACAACTACTCACCCCACATGCACCACAGACAAATAAGATGTCAGTGTACCTTTCCATGTTCTAGCAGAAGATTCATCTCAATTTGCACAGGTGGCCCAAAATCGACTCAAGTGACTAAGGGGCTCGTTAGACACTCCTATTGAAATCCTCGGGCAAAGGGAAAAATTCCTTTTGGTTCAAAAGGAAACTTGGGCCCTTCGTTCCACCTGTCCTCGGGGACGTCGCCCGAGGACATTTCCTTTGAGGATGTCAGAAAAGAAAAAAAGAAAAAAAAATTCAAATGTGCTTGAGGCCTTCAGCCAATAGGATGTCGCCACGATCCAGATTCTCGGTTGTAACGTCTCTCTACCCATGTGCCCGCTCCTCTCCGTGAAACGCGGATTCCTTTTGGGCAAAACGAAGAAATGTCTGGGGAATCCTCGGAGCCCAAGGAATTTCCTTCGAGTGTTTTCACCTTTTTTTTTTCCGACTGCATCCCCGAGGATAGGTGGAACGAACAATTCCTCGGGGACTTTACGCGCCCGAGGAGTGTCGAACGGGCCCCTAAGACAAGAAACAAACAAACAAACAAACAAACAAACAAACAAACAAACAAAGAAGGACAAATATTTCCGCAACAGACCTATATCTTGTGGACACGGGAACGTAGATTAAGATAATTAAGGACAAAGTGTCACGACGAGGAGTAGTTTTAGAGTACCAACCAGGACACTCGGTTGAAGTAAGGCCGCAGTGGGAACAGGACGAGCTCCTCTGGGCCGAGCTAGTCCCAGAAGTAGGGTAGGTCAGGAAGCTATCCTTAGAGATAAGTTTTGTAAGTCTCAATCTATCTCCACATTTCGCCAATACTACAATATGCACGGAATGACCTTCCTTCCAAGATAGGAAAAGAGTTCACTAGTGAAGGTGAGGCACAACACACAGTAGCATTTGGAACTGTCAGGGTCAGATCGTTTAAGAATAACAGTGTGTTCAGTTAAATCGATAGGAGGAATTAAAGGGATTGGTATTCAAAACTAAACCGGCTGATGCTGCGGGGATAACTTCCGGGTTGAGTTGTGAGGTCCCCGGCCTCTATCAAATATTCTTTGGCAATCGAACTGAACGTTTTCATAAAAGAAAAAAAAAGAAAAAAAAGAAAAGAAAAGAAAGAAAGAAAGAAAATTGAGTGAAAAAAAAAGAGAGAGTAAATCCTGTTTGGCTCTGCTGGGGCGAGGTCCCACTATCAAACAGGATTGCATTCAGCGCCTGAATCCAGATGAGTTTTATGCAGACATGCAGTAAAGCAGATCAGACCGCTGTTTCCTGCATCTCTCCACAAACATGACCAGATTCTGGCGTTAAATGCAATCCCCTTAGCTAGAGGGACGTGTTAAATGCAATCCCCTTAGCTAGAGGGACGTTGCTCCTGAAGTTTCTGGCAATGGGCCTCAGTAAATTGGAGAAGAATGGGCCTCGCCACACTACTCCCGAAAGTGGCTGTTTTCAGGGGTGCAGTGGTGCCACATCAGCCCCCGAGTTTGATCTGTCAGATTTGAATTCGGGAGCTGTCAGAATGTGGCTCCCCAGAGCACTCCCGAAACTGCTTGCGCCTCACGCCTACGAGCTAGAATTTTCGGGAGACCTCCAACGGTCGGTCCGTTTTGGCCTGAAAATTCGAGAGGCACTCCCGAAACTGCTTGCGCCTCACGCCTATAGCATTTTCGGGAGACCTCCAACGGTCAGTCCATTTTGGGCTGAAAATTCGAGAGGCGGTCCGTTTTGGGCTGAAAATTCGAGAGGCGGCCTGGGCGGACGAGCCTCTGCTTCGAGAGGCGGTCCGTTTTGGGCTGAAAATTGGAGAGGCGGCCTGGCTGGACAAGCCTCTGTTGCCGCTCTTTGGCCCTCGCCACACTACTCCCGAAGCGCTGCCACAAGAGCTCCCGAATTTGATCTGTCAGATTGAATTTGAGAGCTGTCAGATGTGGCTCCCGAGAGCACTCCCAAAACCGCGAGAACACTCCCGCAACCGCAGCCTGCAAAGCTGCATTTTCAGGAGAGCTCCTTCGGACCTCCGAGTTTCATCCCAGATTCGAGAGTGGAGCTCAAAAGGGACAAACAGACTGTGGTCAGACTGGTTCACACTGAATGCTGAACATACCCCCGATTGTCGCAACTGTCATTTCTAACTTGGGATTTCGCGTTCGAGAGCACTCCCAAAAATTTTATCGAATGGGATTTCGAACTCCGGAGCACTCCCGAATGGGATTTCGCGTTTGAGAGCACTCCCAAAAATTTTATCGAACTCGGGAGCGGTGTGGCGAGGCCCAATGTATACTCCACTACAACGTGGCAAGATACAACGGCCACACTCAGTCTTTTTCACATTTGGTAATGGCCACAGTTAGTCTTTTTCACATTTGGTGAGCGCCTTGGCAACGGTCAACATCCAGCTACTAGCAGAGCTACTAGCAGCCCAAAGGAAACAAGGGAAAATTGTTGAAATGCCCCTAAAAGTTCGGGTATTCCGTCGTATACCCCTAAAACATAGGGGTACGGTGAAATGGCCCAAACTTCTGCATCTGCCCGCGTCCAGCTCATTGGCAACTTCACCGCATGCCCTGGCCGTGGGCTGCAGGGGGGCCGTGCATTTCTTTCGCCGTCTGCAGTGTCCAACGCCCTAAAATACCAGGGCATAGAGACAAGTAGCCCAGGGCCCCGTAGGGATATATGCAAAAGATGACAAGTCCAATTGGCGAGTGGGGTATTTCGCAAAGTTTAACAACTGTCATAGGGACGTTTCGCCATACCCATGACTTTCAGGGGTATCTGAACAAATACCCGAATTTTCAAGGGCATTTCAACAATTTTCCCAAGAAACAAAACGTCAACTTTTTTAGACCAAAAAAAAAAACAGACAAAAAACTATATCAACCATGGCCAAGTCAACGGGTGTAACAGTTAGAGATCCAGTGGCCCAGCTCAGTTGGTAAGGCACGAAAAATGCCTTCAGGAGGTCTTGGGTTCAATCCCCATTGCCCTCATGTACCTTCCTGACCTTCCTGGCCATGTGCTTGGCTCCCACCACCTAGAGATAGCCCGTTTTTTGTAACTAGTTCATGAAGCACAAGCACATGAATAATGACAGGAGACAGACTAGATGCATCCTCAAGACGAATGCACAACAGGCAGTATCCCGACAAGACCATAAGGGCAAACAAGAAGAGAGAAAGGAGAAAAGGAGAAAGGAAGAAGAAACCAATGGGCCTAGCTCAGTTGGTACACCCAATGAACCTGGTCTGAAATACAGACCTGAGTTCCAATCCAGATGCAATCACATGAACAGCATCAGCTAATTCTGAATTACCTGGGGCCGGTCAGCTCAAAGATGATATCTCAAGGTCGTCGTCCTTTATTATAAATCAAGTGGACCTGCCAGACAGGGGCATAACACAAACCTGAGTTCCCATCTTTGCAATATACCCCTACCGGACGCTGCCCAACTTTGAAAAATGCCCCAGCAGTTGCCAAGTTTCGTAGGTGCAATTGCAAAAGACCAGCAAATTTGCACACCCGCCTGACAGGGGCATAACACAAACATGTCAGCCCAAAAGGCCATTACCTGTGCCCATATCTTTTACGGACATTTTGGCATATATCTCAACTTATGGGGGTATTTGGCAAGTTACCCCCCTTCAAAAAAAAAGAACTCTCTCTCTCTCTCTCTCTCTCTCTCTCTCTCTCTCTCTCTCTCTCTCTCTCTCTCTCTCT
>BFEA01000746.1:429190-439752 GCA_003427395.1 Chara braunii | reverse complement strand
GAGAGAGAAGAGTTGCGACGATTGTTGTATGGATTCGGTGTTGGTTCGGATGACCGGGAACGCGGGACCTTGCCCGTGTTCATCACGTACCTCCGATCGTCTCATCTCGCTGCCGACCTTCCCCATCGCAGATGACGACAGCGTCTATTGCGATGCGGACGTACGGCGCGCGCTGAGGCGGACGGAGCAAGTGTGTTGGCAAGACCCGCCTCGGGCTTGTGAGATAAGGGGGAACGGGTTTGTTTTGATTGATCTTTTTGATTCCCCAACTCTAATACTGCCTTATACGGGTTTGACGGTGTTGCCCTGGTCGGCCGCTCACGCCGCGTGGTGGCCGCAGTTTGATTGTCGCTGGTGTCGCCAGGGGGACTCGTGTTCTTGGCGACGCCTGGTCCTGGGTTACGAGGGAGCGACACGTTTCCCCGAGCTTTCCCATAGCGCGGGGGCGCTGCCCGGGCAATTTCGAATTCAGATGTCGGCGAGTCCTCCCGCCGCCATACCCTCCCGGAAATTTTCGCGCGGACTCTGTGAGTCCGACGCCGAGGCTTGAAGGCCTCGAACCAACCACCTCCATGGACAAGACCCAAGGGTTCGGCCACTTTGTGAGGCCGATGATGAGGCCTGAAGGCTTCGAACCCACCACCTATCCCCCAAACCCCTGACAACCGAAGTTTTGTTTTGATGCCCTTTTCCGTCCCGATGCATGACGAYAGTTCATTTTCACGGAAACCTTTTTGATTTTATCGTTTCGGAGTGATCCGACCCTCACGGGACTCCGCGACGACAGTTCGACTCCGGGGAAAACCTCTGGCTCGAAACGAGGGCCTCTCAACCCTTACGGCCAAAAATCCTCGGCCACGCCCCTCCTAAAACTCTGATCGGCGACCCCGTACGGGAAGCCGCGAGGGGGCGTGAGGTTGGTATCAGAGCTGATTCGTTTCGGCTCCGAGGTTTTCCTAGGACGATTACCCTGTTTTAAAGTTTCTCCTTTTTTCTTTTTGATCTTTTCATTAGATTTTTCGCATTTTTGAGTAGGCTGGCTCCCCGTCGACGGAGGCCCGCGAATAGTAATCAAAACCGAGCGAGAGGCCGGGCTCGAAACCCGCCTCCCGCGATGGTGGAATCCGGAATTGGGGGTGAAAACGACGGCGACAACCACGCGGGGATGGCCAATTATCCCCTGTACTTTGTACCTCCTCCTTCCGAAGTTCCCATTTTCTCCGAAGACGACACCGACCCTCGCACCTGGCTAGCTGCCTTGAAAGTAGAGGGCTGGTCGGATTAGTTGCTCCGAGAACGAATTCCCGGAAGGTCAGCCGGAACCGCGTTTGAGTGGTATGGACATAACCTCTTCACCAACTGGGCAGCATTCTGGAGGAAATTCCTCGATAGGTTTGATCACATCGCACCAGGTCAATGCCTCCGTTTAATAAAGGAATACACGCAACAGCCTCGGGAGACCTTGGCCAGATATGCTGAACGTTTTACGTACTTAGCCGAACGCTCCAGGGTGGACGAGAAAATGGTATGGACTGATTTCGTCAGAGGACTGTCAGATTCTCGTCTGAGGAAAAAGATCCGCAAGAAATGCAACCCTATAGAACATACCCTGATGGAGCTAAATCAGTACGCAATTAAGTACGGGAAATAAAATTACGATGTGGGTCTGGACTCAGAATCCGACGAAGATGACCCTTCGGGTGCTCGACGCAATAGCTACTCCACTACGGCACGAATGTTCGAAGATCGCTTCGGGTTGGGTCCGGCAAAAAAAGGAGTGGGTCGGAAAGCGTCTTCCTCTGCTTCGGCCTCCCGTCGCCCTAGTCAAGCACAAGGAGGCCGGGGTGAGGAAGAAGTGTCCATGAAGGAGGTCGCGGCCCAATTAGTTACGGTAGTGGCCCCGTTGACGGAGTTTGTTCAGGGCCTGCAGCGACAACGCCTAGCCGCCGCACAACGGCAACAAGTGGCTATGGCCGCCGGGGCCCCTATGATAAGACCGTCCGTGGCCGGGGCTGTCTAGTCCCTACGCTGTTATAACTGCAATCAGCCAGGTCACCTTGCGAAAGATTGCCCGAAACCTCGAGCTCAGGGTGGGCCCGCTGGGCCTTCCCAAATCCCGCTGGCTGCTCCAACCGCTGCAGGACAGGGGAGGGTGGCCACGGTGATGGATACCGAGGCAACGGAAATGGTGACCCCTGCGGCCACCGAGATAGGGCCCGATGAATACATGGCTGCGGCTTTGTTCGAACGCGGGACCATCGGAGTGATACGTCATGTTCAACGAATTACTGAGGAAAGCGACCTCAGGCCGTGGCGACCAGGGTTCGAAGACCTTGCGACGCCTGGCCCTGAATACAAGGACGGCCATATCGACGTATTGGATGCCTTGAAGACTCTGGATCTTCGGATCCCCGTCCCTATTCCTTATCTGCTAACCATTTTCGAAGCGGCTAACGAAAAAGTGATCGAACGGTGCCTCAAAAACAGGCGCCGATTCAAGGAAAGTCGGAAGGGCAAAAAGCCGGTCCTACGAGACCTACCCACAAACGAGGAGTCACAGCCCTCGACCTCAAAGGTGCACGAAGCCGACCGGATAGGAATGATCCAGATCGTAGACTCTACCTCGGAAAAACCCGAGGTATTCCTCCGAGCCTATCCTATAACCTGGAAAACCGTTAAGTGTGACTGCGAGGTCTGGGGAAACCCCTCGGCCGCCATCCTAGACTCGGGATCGTCAGCGGTCGCCATTTCTTGGAGATTGACGAAACATTTGGGAAGGGAAGGACAGGTTCAGCCCCTCCGACCGGATGAGCTGTATATATCCGCTATGGAAGACAGTATTCATTGTAAAGAGCGAATAACGAACGTGCCTATACGGGTGGGGCGGGTGCATTGTTTGTGTGACGTGATCGTGCTGGATGTACATGCGTATGATGTTCTGCTAGGCATTCCGTGGCAGGCGGCGGTCGGAGCGCGAATGCACTTTGACAGTTGTAAGGTGGTGCTCACATCGGCCCACCCCAAACCCCAAATGATACCAATGAGACTGGTGGTGCGCATGCGTACCCAACCGGCGCCTCGCCTCACCACGAAAGCCCATCAAATCAACATGATCTGACACCTGTCACCAGACGAAAATGAACCCTCGACGGAAATTGACAAGACTGATGTACCCGACCGATATCCGATCCGAGTTCAGGATCGGTGACGCCATTCTTGGCGGCGAGAACCACTGGAAATAGTTCGGAGCGAGTCCAATTGGTCGCACACGTTCTCCTCCGTGGTGCAGGGGGAACCCCTGCTGAGGGTTTCCCGAATAGCTGACCTTTCGGAACCCCCGACGTCCTTGTATCTCAGGACGGACCTCCTACCTGAAAGATTTACCGAGCTGAGGGGGCTGTGCGATTTATCTTTTCAACCCTCACGGCCCCTACTCACGAATGAAAAAGCCGCGATGCTCCTCAAAGAGGGGGTGTCGTTTCAACCCCGAACAAGGGAGTATCGGTGGGGACCGAGGGAAATAGCGCAGGCCTTTTCGGTCGAACCCTCGGCCGAACCGGAACTGGATAGTGACAGTGACATGGAAAGTGAGCCGATGAGTCCGGCGGACAGTCAACTCATTGCGACTGTCCTTTCGGTGAAAACCGACAACTCCTTGTTTAGGGCCTCGCCCGATGCCAGCGCGGCGGTCCCCACGGTTACGACGACGGTCTCCCTTCCTGGGGGAACCGTGGAAGTTCAGTTACCAACCCGTGTTCCGGATGAATACAGACGCCTCCTCCTGGCGGTTATACGGGCCTATCCTGAGGYCGTCAGTATTCAGGACCACAACATAGGGCTAACCCCTTTGATACAGCATGCGATTGATACCGGGGATCACGTCCCGATACATTGCCGACCATACCGATATTCCCTTAAAGAAAGACAACTGACTTTGGAAAGGGTACGGGAATTCGAGCGGTTGGGGTGGGTCGAGCCATCGCTGGGACCGTGGTCTTTTCCCGTGGTCCTCGTGCCAAAACGAAATGGTTCGGTCCGGGTATGTATCGACTACCGGAAATTGAACGCCATTACTACCAAACATGTGTATCCCTTGCCGCAAATCGATGATTTGTTAGATGCTATCGGGGCCGCTCGAGACTTTTCCAAGTTCGATATCGAACACGGTTTTCACCACGTCGCAGTCCGACCGGAGGACCGACCCAAAACCGCTTTTGTCCTATTTGAGGGCACGTGGCAATAGGTCCGGTGTCCCATGGGAATTTGTAACGCCCCTGCAACGTTTCAGCGGGCCATGAATATGGCCTTCGCTGAGTTCGTTAACAAAACCCGACTAACCCAACCCCTAATCAATTTCTGCGTGATCGTGTACATGGATGATATTTTGGTCTTTTCAAAAACACACGAGTACCACGTGGAGCACATTGAGTGGGTTTTGCATGCACTAAAGGATGCGGGGTTCAAAGTGGCCTTGGAGAAAAGCGAGTTCTTCTTGTCGGAGATCTCATTCTTGGGGTACATCATCACGGTCGATGGACTAAAACCGGATCCGAGGAAGGTGGCAGCAGTTCAAGAAGCCCCGGCGCCGGTTACACTCACCCAGGTTTGGGCTTTTCTAGGGTTGGCATCCTATTATCGACGCTTCATCAAGGGGTTCGTCGGTATAGCGAAGCCCCTCACGAACCTGCTGAAGAAAGAGGAACAGCTGATCTGGAAGTCGGAATGCGAAGTGGCATTTCACGCGTTGAAGGAGGATCTGACATCTGCTCCTGTGTTGGCGCGCCCAGACCCAACGAGACCGTTCGCACTGTACACCGACTGGCAGCCTCAGGCGATATCGGCGGTGCTGACTCAGCACAGGAAGGACGGAAGGGAGGACGTCATTGAGTACGCGTCCAAGAAGCTGAGCCAGGCACAGGCTTATTACGAAGCGTGCAAAGGTGAATGCCTGGCGGTGGTGTGGGGGATCCAACATTTCCGACCGTATTTTTATGGCCAAAAAATTGTGCTGGTAACGGATCATCAGCCGCTGTTGTCCCTACGCAACAACACGGACTACACGGGGACGCTGGGCAGGTGGGCGGTGCATCTGCAAGACTATGACTTCTACATCCGCCACCGTGCCACGCGGCAGCATGGTAACGCCGATGGATTAGCGCGCCTTCTGCCGCCCAACAAGTGTCCCACCAACGAGCAACTCATTCCGTGGAGGCCAGAAGTCGTGGCGATGAAACCGCACTACGGGGAGCTACACGTGTTGTGTAAGGACGACGCCTGAGTCCGGAATGGAGGTTTCATCGGAGATGGCCGACACTATCTCTCTGCCCTCATCCAACTCCCTCGCTCTCTCGTCTAGCCCCAACTCGTCCTCTGAAACACATCTAAGTCCCTATTTCTTCTGTACCTTGCCTATGATCCCGGACCAAGAAGGGTCACATCCGGGAGGGCCCATTTTTCTTTTATGGGTACAGTGTAGTCAGTGTCATACGGTCAAATCTCACGGACAGTGCGTTAGGTACCGAAGTGAAAAGACGTGGGTCTGTCCCAACTGTAGAACGGACCAAGTCCCTACCGAGAAGCGGTATCTGGACGCTAGAACAACCGACGGATTTGTGCCAAGTGCCCGCCGGGCAGAAGCCTGGACGGACCTCCTGTTGCTACGGAGACTGTCAGGTGACTCGCTATCAGAACTTACCAAAGCCGAACGGCGGAGAGTCACGGAGCGGGCGCAGGACTATCGCTGCCAGGGCCCGACGTTACAAAAACGGAAGGTCGAGGACGACGGAGAGTCTAGCTGGTTGACGGTTCCACACCCTCTTGCTAGGTTCGATTGGACACGAGCCGCTCATGAGGAGGATGCGGTCCATTTCGCGGTCAAGTACACGGAAAAAGCCATCGAAAAGAACGGATGGTACTGGTCGGGAATTCGGGAGGATGTGAAATACATCGTTCAGAATTGCCCGGCCTGCACGGCGGACAAGGCGCCGGTACAGATGCCTCGGACGATGGTGCCCACTCATGTAAAGCGCCCCTTTCAGAGGGTTAGCATCGATACGACGGATATCAACGTTCCGAGAGGGCCCGTCGATCAAGGAGAACTCAGTGTTCTTTTAGTGGCCGTCGATCATTTTTCAAAATGGATTGAGGCGTACCCTATGACCAGCCGGAATTCGCAGGAAGTAGCCTGGTACGTAAATCGATTTTTGTGCATGCATCTAGACGTAGAAGAGGTACACATGGACAATGGGTCGGAATTTCAAGGCGAAGTAGAATGTCACCTAGTCACGGCGGACGTTAAGATTATCTACTCGCCGGGGCATTGGCCTCAAGCCAACGGCCTGGTAGAGAATGCCAACCGACTGATTAAGACGGCCCTTAGACGGAATATCACTGCGGGAGACACCCGACCCTGGCCGGTCATTGTCGACCACATTTTAGTCGTTTATCGGGCTACCCCACACGGTAGTACTGGGGTGTCCCCCTTTCAACTGAGAACCAATAGTGTCCCTTGGGTGCAATTGTCCCCCTTAGTAGGTACGAAAGTTAGAGCAACACGGGCCCTGAATCGAGACAAGGCCCGCCACTACATGGACTTAATGGCTAGGGCCTATCCCCCGTTAGCTCGCTGTCGACAGCAGGTCGTAGATCGGACACATCAACAGCAGATCCGTGACTACGAGAATCGACACGCGTCCGCGAGACCACTGCCCCGCTATAAAGTTGGGGACTTGGTGCAGGTACAAAAATCTGCGTGCTCCTCCAAGATCCACCCGCGCTATACAGGCATTTACGAGGTCACGGAAGTTGGCACACAGGGACAACACTCCGTGAAGCTGATTCCCCGTCACAACTCCCAGGCCCGACCGCTGATACGGCACGCGGCCGCGCTCCGGCCTTTCCAGCCATCGCTAGGTCCCCTACGGACACCCGCTCCTACGAGATCACCCTCTCCTTCTTCATCCTCCTCCTCCTCCTTTTCCCAATCTGCCTCGTCCATTGGTGCTGAGAGTTTCAGGGAGCAGGATGAACCATCGCCAACCGGAGCATGAGCCCCTCGAGCATTTTCAGACGCCGCTTGCAGATCGCATGTTGCGGCATCGGTTCAATGAGGAGAGGCAGTTGCGGTACGACATTCAGCAGGTGAACGTGCTGGCACCCGTGGTTGCGGATTTGGCGGCGTACTCGTTGCTTTGCGATCGGTTAACGTATGCGGGGGTGTACGTGGACATGACGCAGTTGCCTGGACGGGAGACGACCCGAGTATTCATTGAGTTCCCGCGCTCCAGGTGGCACCCAATTTCGTGCACAGCGTCGCCACCTTCATCGAAGACTTGACGATCCTACCGCAGCTGAATCGGGAGCCGGCGTGCAGCTTTGTGCGCGAATACGCGGTGGAAGCGGCCAGATCAGTGGCCAGATTGCAAGGATGGGGGGGACGCCGATTCACAGCCCACGAGGTGCTGCTGCGTAGGGCAGAGGACGAACCGATTGCGTTGGTGCCGCAGCTCCCCGCGCTTCTCCCTCCCGCTGCTCCTCTCAACTTCCAAGCTATTCCCCCTGTCCCGTACTAAATGCCTCCCTTCTTCTCCTACACCACCCTCCCCTACCAGCTCACGGAGGGCCCTTATCCCATGCGCGAGTTCTCGCAGTATTTAGTGGAGCTAACTGACGTGGAGCCGCTGCCTTTCGCCGACGAAGACACGTGGGAGTTGCACCGGGCGCTGTACAAGTCAGTGACGTTGGGGATGTTCCGGTTCTTCGTGGAACACGAAGACCACTGCATCGGGGAGCACTTCGTCGTCTACTACGTCATCACGCGGCCCAAGCCAGCGGAGAAGGAAGGGACGGTCGCGCTGTACCCATTCGCCCAGCTCCAGACGATCGATCCGGGATTGTTGGAGCTCATACACCTTGAGATCCTCTCCATTGCGCAGGTGATCGCGAGCGAGGAGGAGGAGATCCAACCGCGATTGCGGATGGCGACGGCCCCACGAAGAACGTACAACGCGGTCGTCATCCCGGATTACATTGCGCAGCGCGCGGAGAGATTGGAGGACTTCCCGGAGGAAAGGCCATTGCGGCCTCCCTCGTCGTATCCCCGACCGGCGCCACCGAAGGCCCCCAAGAAGACGCCGAAGAGGAAGAGACGCCACCCATCGCCAGGGGCGCAAGGCAGCAGGATCGGCGATGGCAAGGAGGTGATTCAGTCCGCACGTCCGCGGAATCCGGACCCTGTGCTTGGGAGTGCGGCGACGCTTGTTAAGGAGGCTGTCGTGCCATCACCGCCCGTTCCGCGTATGCCCGATCTCAACCTTGATGGAGCCGGGCCATCATCATCAGCAGCAGCCGGAGGAGGAAGCCGAATAGGATTACCGGATCCCATATCCAGACCCCCCGTCCTCGCTGGACCTCTCTGTTCCCGCCAGCCACCCCGGGGTGCCCCGGTCATTGACATTAGTAGTTCATCCGAGCCGGACGGTCCATCCGACCGAGGTGGACTTCATGGTGGAGCCCGCCACCATCAGGCTCGAGGCCATCGCGGGGGCGCCGCGCCCTGATCCGGCGTGGGAGCCATATCTGACACCCCCTTTTCAAGGGTGTATTGCGGCGCGATTGGCTGGGACGCTCATCTACGAGGCCGGGCAGCGTCCCAATGCGATGTACCACTTCCTGGTCTTCGCGGCGCTGAAGCGGGAGCGGCGGCCTTACACCGAGACTCATGTGGTGATGACGGGCCCGGGGCCCCGATCGGTGCGCAAGCGGGTGGTGCGAGCAGTGGAGGATCTGGCGCCACGTGTCCTATCCCATGTGCCGGGAGCCTTCCTCTACCCCTCGTTCGTCCAGCATCACTTCCATGAGGAGGGAGCGCCGACGACTCCCGCGGCAATGGCCTCTTTTCTTCCACCTATTCCGCCCCCTCTCAATCCCGACATAGATCACTTCCTCTGATCACCCTCGTCTACCTCTCCCCTGTTCTCTCCTTCTCCTTCTCTTCATCTTCTTCTTCTTCTCCTACCTCCAAAGTTCGCGCGTCGAGACGCTCTGTATATATATAATAAAATAAAAATAATAAATAATAAATAAAAAATAATAAATAAAAAATAAATTTACTGATCGGGCCAGCTGACGATGAAGGGGCCGCCCGATCGGATGTATACTATGGGAGGAGGCGATGGAGGATGCAGGATGCATCCACGTAGATTAGGAAGATGATCGGGCCAACTGACGATGAAGAGGCCGCCCGATCATCCAAGATATGATGACATCAGCAGTCGGGAGACTGCTAATTTTTCGGAACCCCCTGCGTATCACAGATGTGATGAGCTCAAATCCGTACCGCGCGGCTTGCCGTATCCCTGAGGAAAAATCCCGTGGAAGTCCCGAAGTACGGACGTGGATAGAAGGGGGGGTTCTTTCTTTTTGCTTTTGTTTTCTTTTTGAAATGGCTTTTTCATTTTGTTTGGTTAATAACTTCCGCGGGCGAATAGCAGCCGCGGCATGAAAACCAAGAAACGGGTGCGGTTGGGACTTTTGAATTTTTGTGCGCGCGCGCCCAAGCTCCGATTTCTTCGCGCGTCTCGCATCCCCGTTTCTTGCTTTGCATCCTCGCACCATCTTCCCTCCTTGCTGCGCGCATTTTCCCCATGCCGGACTCTTCGTCTTCCCCTCCGCCCAGCTCGATCCTTACCCCGCGAAGTGATTGGCCTCGTAGTTGGGATGCTCGGATCAATGTGGAGAGCGGGAAACCGCGCGCCACTTGAATGGACACCCCAATCACGTAGGACCATGCCATCCCGCGGGTCGAACCCTCTAACTCCACACCTTCCTCCTGTCCTGCTCATCTACAACCTGCGCTGCCCGCACCTCGCGCTGACAACCCACCTCCTCCCGCGCTATAAATTTGCGCAACCCTCTCCTCTCTCTCTCTTTGATCTCGGCTGCAATGCTGCGCGAGCTATGCGCGAGAGTCCGCGGCGCCGAACAGGCTCGACGAGCCCAAGGACGGGCGGAGTGACGACGTGGGGTGGACCCGCGGTAGTCTTGGGGCGAAGCAGTCGGAGGGACTGAGCACTGGTGGGGATTGGACGCCGGCCGCGGCAGGGCCTTGTGGCTATGGTGGTCGGTGGTCTTGGGGAGTTTTGAAGGCTGCGCCTGGGGGCGGCAGTTAATTGAATTTTATTTGTGTACAAGAAGAACTCGCCTTTATCTCCATTGCTTCTTTGTCTATGCATGTCGTGTGTGTGAAGCCCCGAGTGATGGGAGCTGGTGGTGCGCACGAGTGATGTCGAAGGTCCATGGATGATTAGACGTCCTGTCAAGGTTTGTTGATTGCATGCATGTATGTGTGTATGTACTCGTCCGGGCAGGGATGGGGAAACCGAACTGGGGGACATCTGCTTAGGAGTACGAGTGTGTTGATGCGGTTGTTCCCCTCCTCTCTGTGGTCTTTCCGGCGCTTGTGCGCGGTCTCGGCGTAACTCTCTCTCTCTCTCTCTCTCTCTCTCTCTCTCTCTCTCTCTCTCTCTCTCTCTCTCTCTCTCTCTCTCTCTCTCTCTCTCTCT
>BFEA01000746.1:414675-426410 GCA_003427395.1 Chara braunii | reverse complement strand
GACCGGGCCTTCCCGTGGCCGACCACCCTAAGGCTGCGGCGCATATACGGGAAGGCCCGCGGCCGATAGCTGAGCGAGGTATTGGTGGTTTAAGGACCCTGGTATTTGAAGCTCTATTTTTGAAGCTCAGGCACCAAGGCCCGAAATAAGAACCTTGGGCTCTGTAGCCAACATCTAGCACGAAAACATGAGCCCTTGTACACGGGACCTCCCAATCGAAGCTTGTTGATAAAGCACTTCGATACACCTTCCCGCAGACCCACCCTTCAAAATTTGGATATTGATTCGGAGATTGATTCTGCCCACGATACCACGAACCACTTGATACTTTGTACGACGGTACCATTTGGGGCGCGCCCTTCGTGTGATCATATTTCCAAAATTTTCAGGACTTTGGGAGCACCCGAAACATAGCGGGACGGGGATAGGACCAGATTGTATCAGATAACGACGAACCAAGCTAGCCCCTTGGATTCTATGAAAATGGAGGATTACTCGACCCACCCGTTTCGGTTTCTTCTCGTTTCTTTTCTTTTCTTTCTTTTCTTTTCCTTCTTTTCTTTTCTTTCCTTTTCGTTTCTTTTCTTCTTTTTTTTTACTTTTATTTTTCCTGCCTTTCGCTATTTGTATATATACGGGTAATACCACTGATCGACATCATATTACTAGTGAGTTGCTCGATTGCTTGAGTATGATTGACTGTGCGATTGTTGCGATTACTGCGAAGCAAAGCCTGTGTAGCGGGGTTATTGTTCGGCTATGGCGGACTGGGACTTCACAACCGAAGCGGAGGAGGACTTACCGATAATGCCGGAGCCTGAGGAGGAAATTGCGGCAGAAGAAGCGGTATATATCCCTCGGATCTCCTCTCTTTGTGGTTGTATGGGGAATGGTTGTCTGTGTTGGTCTGTGTATGGATGTGCTCTCTTGCAGGAATGTAACCCCTCTGATGAGCCGGTTGAGTGGCAACGACGAAAAAGTTTTTAGGGGAACCACACCCCTCCTGCAGCTACGATCAATCCATGAAGTTCAAACCAGGCTCCCACATGGTTTCTCCCATACATTCTGCCAAAACGGACTTCGCTGCTTACTGGCTGAGCTTGGCACCCTTGATGGTTTAGAGCGGGATTTGATTGCTTGTCTACGATCTTCAATTGGTTATGTCCTAATTGGGACTCTGGCCACGAAGAATTCTTGTACTAGCAGATGTTCGCCTTCTAGGTTCTATTGATCAGTGAATCTTTTGCTACGCATGGAGTGATCGGAGTAATCTACATGTATTTAATTTTTTGTGTTGATCCCCCTGCTATCAGGCCAACCCTGATTCTTTTTCACCCTCCCCTTTTCTCTTGCTCTGATTATCGCTATTCCCTTCCTCATCCTCCCCTTGCTGGTCCCTAGGTTGAGCGAAGTAACAAACAGCCGTCACCACCCATCTGCTGGATGGGTTTTATGACTCTTGCTTGCTGCCTTGCCCACCCCTGCTCGTTCCGTCGAGTAAATTTTAGATTACTACGTGTAGTTTCTGTTCCTGCCTACCACGACGGATTGATTGCTCTATTTTCCCTTATTTTCGCCCCTCTGAATGAAATTGATGAAAGAATCAGTAACCATAGGTGTTGCAGCCATCTCTGTCATTTCTGTATATATGGGGGACATCGGGCTTGGTGGCTATGAAAACGGTATGATTGGGGCATGACCGAACCTGGCGTACCACTAAATTGGTGGAGTGCATGACGATTACGTCATGTGATTATTTGAACACACACATGGAGAGTTCCCCCTCTAGCTACTGCAAATGGGTTGACTCCCATGGTTGCGCTTCGGAGACGGATCAGACCAATGGTCGATTACTGTAGTAAGTCCACCGAGTTGCCCAGATTTCCACCAAATTATGCATATAGAATGACGTACTTACCAAGATGCTCTAGCTCTTGCTTTTGTGGTTGTGATGGCTTGGGGTCTATGTGGAACGTTTTGATGGGTTGTTTTTTATCCCTTCAAGTTCAAGTTGGTAATTCGTTTTGTTTTTTTCTCTCCTTTCTTTTTTCTTCTCTCCTTTCTTTTCTCTCCTGTTTTTTTTTTCTTCTCTTTGGGCCAATCTCGAGAAGGAACCTCAACATGATAAGAACCCAACTGATGGTTGGTGGGCAAAAACCATTGACAAGAACCCTTTCCTCGTGGATTTGGGACCATACTCTAAACTTACCCAATCCCTCATCAATGTCATTCATCCCTCTGTAACCTCTATGGTCGGCCAAAAAGTCACGGACATACTATTTCCCCTCATCACCGAGACCCTTCTCTTCAATGATTGGGCGGATCTCGCGTGGACCTACGAGCACGAGAGGCACCGGGTAGACCTCATCCTAAATGGGCACATGACCAAGGCGGAGGAGAAGAGGAGAAATGCGATAAAGGAACGGGAGGGCATAAGGGAGAGAGCTACAAAACTCGAAGAAACCCTCAAGAGGATCTGGGACGTCGAGACGGATTCTATAGTAGATGATAAGAGAACAGATGGGGATGGGGATGACCCCGCACTCATAGGGTTTATGGGGGATGAGGAAGAGGAGCTCACCCAGCTGTTGAACAACCAGCCCCACCTCCCCTGGAGGAGGTTGGGAGGGAGGAAAATCGAAACAGGAACAATGGGTTCGTCCCCATTGCTTCAGCTCAATGGGTAGAAGAGAAAGTCAGATGACAACAGGATAGAGTGTGGGTACAGGGCGGTTTCAACTACGTAGCCCCTATCAACATCAAGGGTTGGAAGTTCCTAGCTAACCTATCAAAGGGTGAGGTAGAGGAGTGTCGGAGGAAGACCTTGGTCGAGATCCTAGATTACGCCAACAACATCCCACACTTTGGTGGGAAGCTTACCTTTCCCACCATGAGTGTGCTGGATCCCACGAAGTGCGTTTATGCTAACCCTATTGTCATGCACAAAATGATTACCTCATTTCTCAGCCTGGATGTAAGGAATCTACACAAGGTTTATAACATAGGCCGCCCATATCTGAAATGCGTATGTGGATACAAGAATTCCTGCACTTGCAACGACGGATCGATCTGGTTTGATCATGCGATTTGGTACCTTTTGGCGAAACCAGAGATCGTGAAACCAGAAGCTGGTTCGAACCGGGTTAGGATTGCCTTCCTCCTCCACCACCTGCCGACTTCATGGAGAGAACTGGCTAAAGCCTCTGTCACGTTCATATGGATGCGGGAAGTAATGCTCACTATCCTTCGCAACCTCGAACGCAATCCTGATTTAATGACAACTGATGCTCTCGCTGGCAGCACGTTCAAAACTCATGCATGTCGAGGATCTTAGTCAATTTGATCATTCCCACACGGATCACCCCTGGGCTTCCGGCCCCAGAGTTACCGAACCCCAAGAAGAGGAAGAACAAATCCCCTGCTGGTGTGAGGAACAAGAGGATTTGTTCGGTATCTCCCAGACAGCAGACGTTGCTGAATTCTTTTAGGATAGTCGCACCCCCTCTGGTAGACTCCTCCTCGAGTCCTGCAAGTACGGCCAACAGTCTGCGGTCCACAGTCTTAAATGGTAGTTACGTGGATAACGCCACGAGACGAGTAACTCAACCAGGAAGCGCAAGACCATGTTCTAGCATCTCACTGGTGGCGATTCATATATATATATATGTATACACACACATATATATATGTATACACACACACACACATATATATATATATGTACATGAACCGATTATGTGGATCTCCTGCCTGTCCTCCCCTCCTACTCCTCCTACTATTACTACTTCTCCTCCCCTCTCCTTTCTCTTCCCACTTCCCCTTGCCCTCCCTTTTCTTTTCTCCTTTTTTTCGCTTCTCACCCACCGCAGACAAATGGCAGGGTATTTGAAACTTCCGAAGGTAGCATTCAAGGGCACGCCCATCGGTTAGCCAACAGAAAAATTCCCACGAGAAATGAAAGTTGAAAAAACATTCCATAAAAAAAAAATTATTCATATTTATAAATTATCATTATAAAGTTCGTCCAATTCTAAAATTTTCAGTTTTATTTGATAAGTTCCCGTCTAAATATGAGCTTTCCCTTCCAACTACATTTATTTGTTCAAGATGGAATGAAAGTCCGGATGAGTTTATGAAATGTTTTAATTAAATTTTCATTTTATTCCAACAAATATCTTATAATTTAGATTGGATTAACCTATTTATGACTGAAAATCCTTCCTTAGAATGACAGTCCAATTAAAATATTTCATGAACTCATCCAGACTTTCATTCCATCTCTAGCATGCAGTCTAAATAAGAAGGGATACCCTATTCTTGGAATGAAAGTTTGCAAGTAAGATGAAAAATTTTAAAATTGGAATGACATTTTTTAAGATGGAATGAAAATTTGAAATTTAGATTGTAATTTTACTATAGAATGATTATTTAATTCTGGGAAATTTTTCCGTTGGCTGCATCCGAAAGGGAGCTGGAAAACGTATGCAATGTCCTTATCGAAAGAAGCAACCAGATCATCATCACAATTCTACATGAAGGTGGGGAGGAGATCGTTGGATTTACACAGCCTGACTCAAACCCGCGTATTTGGTCCAGACCTGTTTTGCGCAGACTCAAGCTTAGCAACGATGCGGTGATTAGAGACTTTGGGAAACTTTGGCGTGCACACAGAGCAATCCTTCTTGCGAATGCGGACGAGTGGAACCTGAAAAGGTACAAACTAAGGAATAGGGTTACGGAGCTAGAGTTTTTTAACGTCCAATCAAGGAGAACTCTCCATGCCTTTACCCTTTTCACACTCGCCTTGTGCTATGCTGCTACGATGGTGTTTATAGGAAGTTAGGAACTGATAATACCTGCACGCATACTGCAGGAGTGAGGGAAGAAACTAACAGATATTTTTCAGCAGGAGGGAAGTTGTATCTAGCAAAACGGGACCCAGGGAAACTCTTGGTTATCTATCCTCAAGGCATAATGACATTGAAAATCGGCAAGCGAATCCCTGAGGTACCCTGAGTGGAGTACGATCCAGATATCTTCCTACCATGGCAAGCTACCGGACCAACTATGGTCAGAATCATCCGTCCATACATTTGGGAAGCTCAAAGGAGTTCCTCGCAACCGGCTATATCCATTGATAACTTTGCACTGGCAGACATCCTGACTGCACAACCACAGATCACGACGATTACTGGGATCGTACTCGCGGTGGAATACAAAGGGGCGGTCGTTGGGGAGATACGCAGCCTCGGCACCACAACGGAGGATGGGAAGATTAGTTGTGACACAGGACTGAGGGGGGTCTCTGGGGATGAAGGTTTCCCCGACGAACAGACAGGGATACTCTGGCCTGCGATGAGGATCGCTATGGGAAAGATAGCCTCATCAGTAGCCACTACCTTGGACCATGACGATGATATGGGGGGAGGTTGTTTCTATGGATTCGACGACTTATTTGGCCCAGACTCGGACTACTAGGGAAGGATTACTACGGTGGGTGGCATTCTATTTGCCGAACCCAGACCACGTGGTGCACGATCTGACGACATGCCAGAGTTGACCGAACCGAACGTAGCCACCTCAGCTACCGAAAGGCCAAAGATGGAGGAGGAGGGGGAAGCAAGGAACCTACCTGAGGATGGAGTGTTGTGCGGCAGGGCTGCCTGACTGAGAGGTTACAATCCCTGGACGAGGATTTTCGAGAATGGAAAGACTCCCTGTAGAAACCTATGGTCCCAATCCCCCTCCGTCCTTGCCACGAATGTGTTCGCTCCCCCCCCCCCTCTCTCTCTCTCTCTTCCTTCCTTCTTTCCTTCTTGATTCTCCTCTTTGTCCTCTCTCTCTCTCTCTCTCTCTCTCTCTCTCTCTCTCTCTCTCTCTCTCACTTCTCCCCTCTCTCCTTCTCTCTCTCCCCCTCCTTGTCTCTCCCTCTCTCTCCCCCCCTTTCTCTCTCGGTGTACAGTGATCCTTGGTCACCCTTGGTATGTACTTGACAACTAGGATTTTGACCGGGCTAGGACACTACCTTGTATGATCATGTTTTGCAGGTGTGCATAGGCCAAGTCTGCATGAGTCTCGCTGGTAGGCAAAAATGGTGCAGAATAGACGAAGGGCCGCGGAGGAAGTTTGTACATTTGAGATATGTCAGTAGACTAATGGAGGTCGTTTCGGTCAGGGCACTGATCATCTCCTTGATGACTCTGGCTGCTGGCCAGCACTTTGCGGAATGGATGGAAATGGTTACCTTTCGCTAATCCTACAATGATCTTGACTCCAAGATACTATACAGACCGGCGGAAGTATTTCGTGATTTCGATCTGGAGAGTTGGAAGGATAATAAAGGAAGTTGTGCCTGTAGTAGTAGATATGCTACTGATTACTCTATCTCTCGCCTTCCTCAACTCAAGCTCATCCTACAGTATGGACTGAACCATATCCTCACCGCCAAATTGGATATTGAAGAGGCAGTCGGGGAAATCCTACGAGCACTCGACAAAACGCTGGAACTACTATACAACAGGGAGTTTGGGTTTCCAGAGGAGGAGAGATACGGGATTAGGAATAGATTAAGACGACACTGCTTTGATAGGTTTGTAGAAGATAAGAGTAAGCACAGTGAAGCGGATTTCCTGGACATCAGCGAACACTATCTCTCACATGAAGTAGAGTATATAACTAAGTACTTCTTCATTGCATGCATGGATAAAGCAGCAAGTACTCCAGTAATTCCTTGTAAAGACTATAGTTAGGCAACTTGCATCTGAGAGATTGTCGGGACCTGACTTTGAACTGTTGGAACCAAATTCGAAGGAAATGATCAGTATCATAAAGAGGGATAATAAAATGGATTACCCATTGGGACCTTACAAAATTCCATACCTGATGGCAAAAAAAAAACACTGAGATGGATCACTAATGCTAATCAATGCATGTTCTTTCAAGTGGCTATGATCTGTGTTGGTGCTCTGAGTCTGATTAGTGAGGAAGTGCAGAAATTTTGTGCAGATATGTGTCGCACACTGGAAATTTGCATGGCATTAAAGTGAACTTATGGTGGTTTATCGACTCCATCAACGAATACTGCTTGAATCTACCCGATGCGGTCTTCTCGTTTTTTTCACCAGACATCAGCCGATGCTTTGAAACAATCCCCATGGATAATTCAAAGCATGGGCTGATCTCTGCGCTCTCATTTTCAATCAGGAAGGGTTTGGGATTTAGACTGAGAACTGAAAGAGATAAATATATGAAGATCAGTCCACTAGACAATGGCAGGATCAGGTAAGAATGGACGAAATCAAACCATGCGAAACCCAATGAGAAATTGATTGATCCAAATCTGCTCGTTGAAATGAACCAATGGCTAGCGGATAGAAATTACATCCAGTTTGGGGGAAAAGTCTGGCGACAAAACAATGGTATCCCGATGGACCTGCCTTGCTCTTCGATCTGGTGTAATCTGTATTTTTTCAGGTACGAGTTTGACTGCATGATGAGGCTGATAGAAACAGGGAATAAGCACTTGGTTGCTTTGTTCTCACACACTTTCAGATACATGGACGATTTGAATGCTTTAAACAGCACCTGCATTCCCGAGTTCCTCCTGGGGGACCGTCCCCTTAATGATAATGACCACGTCTGGTTATACCCCTCGGACTTCATTGAGATCAAGGAACAGAGTATCCAGGACAAAACGGGCACAATCTTGAACCTTAGATTAACTGTGGATACATCGGATGGGGCATACAACACCGAGAAGTTCGACAAGGTGGAAGAGATTGGACTGAAGGTCAATAGATTTATTAAATTCCGATCGAATAGGCCAACCAAACAATCCTTATCAATCATCCTTGGGAAGACAACCTCGGTACTCATTGTCTCATCTGTCCCCCGCAAGGCTGCACAAGACATCGTAATCGGGCCTTGGTGCTCGAACTTCAAAAATAAAGTTTCAGATACCAGGGTCCTTAATAGTTGGTTCCAACAATACCCTGTTTTTTCTTTAATTCTTCATAATACAGACATCCAAAGCAGTGCGAACCGTTTATTTGAACAGGGGTTAAAGGGTTCTCTTACCTCGATTGCAGTTTTTTTAGGGGTACCCCTTGTCGCGCTTGCTGAAGTCACCTCAATCGGTCATTTACCCAAGAAAACTTATGTATGCGTGTGTGTGTGTGTGTGTGTGTGTGTGTGTGTGTCGCCCACTACCCCTCAAAGGGATCCTCGATGGGACAGGTACTTGTAAGGGTACCTGTCCCAGACAAGTCCCTTGCAGATACCATCTCCAGTCCCTTTGTTTCAAGAGAATCCGAAGTCACATCACACACAGCCATACAACACACTCAGACAGCCACGCAGGGTTTAGTAATGCATTCCATAAGAATCCTTGAGGATTTCATGCACTTCCTCAGCTGAGCATGTAAATGGTTGGAATCTCTGTGGGTCTTTGATTACTCTCCTGACCATACCCCAACATCTTCTCCTGTTGAAACCATTATGACACAGATGTTCGCCTTCTAGGTTCTTTGCTACGCCTGGAGTGATCGGAGTAATCTACATGCATTTATTTTTTTGTGTCGATCCCCCTGCTATCAGCCCAACCCCCGTCCTGATTTTTTTTCACCCTCCCCTTTTCTCTTGCTCTGATTATCGCTATTCCCTTCCTCATCCTTCCCTTGTTGCTCTCTGGGTTGAGCCAAGTAACAAACAGCCGTCACCACCCATCTGTTGGATGGGTTTTATGACTCATGCTTTCTGCCTTGCCCACCCCTTCTCGTTCCGCCGTGTAAATCTTAGATTACTACATTTAGTTTCTGTTCCTACCTACTACGACGGATTGATTGCTCTATTTTTCCCTGTTTTCGCCCCTCTGAACGAAATGGATGAAAGAATCGGTAACCATAGATGTTGCAGCCATCTCTATCATTTCTGTATATATATGGGGGACACCGGGCTTGGTGGCTATGAAAACGGTATGATTGGGGCATGACCGGACCTGGCGTACCACCAAATTAGATTATTTGAACACACACGCAAACCCACACACGTGCACCCGCGCATGACGTCCATTTCATTTCTCTCTTTCCCTCTCTCTCTCTCTCTCTCTCTCTCTCTCTCTCTCTCTCTCGCTCTCGCTCTCTCTTACACACACACACATACACACACACACACACACACACACACAGGTGGAGGAAGAAAACAAACGATGAAGGATGGGCTTCTGAACTCGTGAGACTAAGGGCTCCGCGATCAGGCGCACACCCTCCGTTTCTCTCTTGTTCTTGTTTTCTTTCTCCTTTTCCCCTTTTCCTTTCCCTTTTTTTTTTTTTTTTTTTTTTTTTTTTTTCTTTTTCCTTTTTTTTTTCTTTTTCTTTTTCTTTTTCTTTTTCATTTTCTTTTTCTTTTTCTTTTTCTTTTTCGTTTTGKTGTCATCTAGTGAGCCCTTTAGGCAGCTGCCAAGCTGCTGGGTCATCTGTAGCTTGCTTGTGCAGCATTTTTTTTTTTTTTTTTTTTTTTTTTCTTCCTTTGTTGTTTCCAATTTTTTTCAGTATAGGTCATAACAATAAGAGGCAGCTCATTTTTTTTTTCATCTACAGGTGTCATTTTCCTCAAATACGACCCTCCCTAGCAGGTTGATCAACTGAGTACGGGTTGAGGGAACAACTCGCTCTCGAACTACGACAAGGGGTATGGAGGCTGGGTTAGTACACGAGTGACAAACGCATGGTACCTGGAATGGGCCTGTGTTCCTTTTGTCTTGGTTTGTTTTTCTCTCTTTTGTTCCTTTTTTTTCCTCTTTCTTTGTTTGTTTCGACCTTTTCCTTTTTCCCTTTTTTCCCCCTTTTTCTCTTTTTTTGCCTACGAGGGTAATTGGTCTCGAATGGGACCCCCCCGAGCAGTATAATCAGCTAGGTATGGATGGTGGGAGCAACTCGATATCAAACTATGAAGAAAGGATGAGGGCCGGGTTAGTACACATGTGGTGGGCGCTTGGGACCTGGAATAGTCCTTTGATCCTCGGCCTTGGTTTCTTCCCCCCCTCTCCCCCGCCCCCTTCTTTTTTTTCATCTTTTTGTCTTTTTCCTTTTTCTTTTTTTCTTTTTTTCTTTTGTCCTTTTGTGTTTCCACGATCGTAGGATTACTGCATCAAACGTGTCAATGGGGGAGGTGGCTTCCATCCAAAGAATGCTATTCCTAATTAGGCACCGCAACTATCAGAACAAAGCGCAGGAAGTTCTATTCATCGGACCACCGTGCGACAATTGATTCTGACAGCAGGTAGAGCATGGTGCGTTCCAGTTTTTACGCGGTGCAAGTAGAGTGTGATGACGGGCAGCATGGACTTCTTCGCCGACTGGGACCTGGAGGAGGAACAGTAGGGGGTGGAGGAAGTGGTAACGTTCCCAGTAAGGCACCCTCTCGATTTTGGCTTCGCCACGTTCCCCTAGTCATGCCCTGGCCAAGCGTCATGCAGACCATCACCACCTGCCCCGCCAAACCTATTGTGCCTCACCTGTGCCCCTTCACACCTGAGTGAAACACCGCTTTCTTTCTTCTCCTCCTCCTCGTTTTGCTTCCGAATCTCGCCATAGCCAACGCGCTCTTTGTTGTGTGCCTCTCTGAGGGAGTTTTTCTCCGCTTGACCTCTAAGCGCTTTGCGCTCCTGATCGGGAGTACCATCTACTTTGTAACTCTCTTCTTCGCGGGCTGCTGCTGCTTTTTCTTTGAGCTCGGCGCTGCTCGTAGGCTTGCTGATTAGCTAGGAGAGGAAATAGCGAGGAGCAGAGCCGATGGAGCATAGATCGGGAGCGGAAACTTTCCCATGCGCCTTTTTGGCGTTCCTTTTCTTTCTCCCCTTCCTCTTCTTTCTCTACTTCATCTACTCCCTTCCATGTCCCTTTCCACATGAGCTATTTTCCCCCCTCTCCCCTTCCCCAACCCTTGCCCCCATCCCCAGAACCATCCATCATCCTTGTTTCACAACATAGGGTAGAAAAACTCTTCAGGGAACTGTCACGCCCTTCCCGCAATTCGGCGAGATGATCTGCGCGGATACAGGAGCGCACTGGATCTGGAGGATAGAGTTGAAGCGCGATCATCATCTCCCCCCCTCCCTTCCCCCTGCCCTCTTCCCCATTCTCCTTTCGTCCCTCCTATCCCCTCCATTCTCTTTTCTCACCCTTTATGGAACTACATGGACGGTTGACAGCAGAGAAGTGAGGTGTGCAATATAATCGATTGTTTTTTCATGGCAAGGGGCATTCATCTTGTTCATTGGTGTAAGAACGGTAATATTTGTGATATCGATTTTGCAATTTAGCCTCTTCTTCCCTCAACTCCTGATTGTTGTAGCCTCCATGCTGTGTGTGCACACCTCTCCCTCTTTTGTGCCATAAATCTTATTTTCTACCCTTCCTTCCTTCCTTTCCTTTCCTTGCTCTCCTTCCGTTCTTCCTTTGCTCTCTTTCTCTCTCTTTTTTTTTCTCTCTCTTTCTTTCTTTCCCTTCGTCTTTTTGTCTTGCTTGATTTCATTCTATTGCTCTAAAACTTTCTTTTTGATCTGTTCCTTCTTTTGCGTTTTTCTCTCTCTTTCTCCCCCATCCCCCTTCCCTCTCCGTCCTTTTGCCTCATCTCCTTCTCCCTCCTTTTCTCTCATCCCTCCCCGTCTCCCCCTTCTCCCTCTCTCTTCCTCTTTCAGTTTCCGAATGATGTCCCTGATTTTTTATCCGTGATGG
>BFEA01000746.1:402175-412175 GCA_003427395.1 Chara braunii | reverse complement strand
ATTGATTGTTTCCCAAATAAAGAAGGATTAACACCGCTCCGTGCAGAAACAAGCTATGTCCTGCTTAAACCGCCAGTACACAGCCCCAACCTTGATGAAAACGAAACTCGTCGCCTACGAAAATTTCAGAAGCCCAGCGTCGTAGATAAATTGAATCGGCGTCGGCCGGCTTCCGAAAAGGGTCCGCCACCAATAGTTGGATGTACTGGTGGTTTAATTCGACTATTGCTAATTCGCCATACAGTCTGACAAAGAGTGCATCGCGTGAGTCGTGGTTGTAGTATCTTTTACGTTGACTAAATGTTTGACTGAAAGGAAAGAGTGTGTGGGCACGTAGTTTTGAGGCACGCGTGATGTTTCTTATTGATGTTATAGAGTTTGCGTATCCTCTGGCCAACTTTTGATGTTGATTAAACTAGAACTAAGTAATCCTTTCCATTTATGTAACCGTGGTGCACGTGCGCTTATGCGTATGCGGAGGGCGACTTTGGCGGCAATGCAGACTTTTGTGTGATGAATGGAGCGAACGATGGGTCGAAAACAGGGAACGGGTCTCCACATGGTGGATGCGGGAACTCGATGACTGTGATTTTAAACGATAGGCGAAGGAATGACCATGGTATGTTTCGGCATGCCCACGTGCTAAAGTATGTCCATTTACATGGGTGGGTGGTCGTGGATTTGGTTGGTAGGCCAGTTTGTGGCCTTCGAATGCTTTTGTAGACTTATGCATCGCAAAACTCTCACCTATATAGATTTTTGCGGTTATTGATCTCAACCTTAGGCTTAACGCTATTAGTTATGGTACTAGATTTTCACCTTGCAGATCCAGGGATTAAAGCCTATTGACGGCGATGCCAGAGTAATGGAGCATTATTGAAGAAATTGAGGGGTTGAGGGCCCGACGGGGCTATCCCCCTTGGTTTTGCCACCAGTCGCGTCAACAAATCCGATATGTAGGAGAAGGGGGTGGCAGCGGTTCCCCTCTCTCCTCTTTGTCTTTGTGTTTCTCGTTTTTATTGTCATTATTTATTTATTTATATTTATTTAAGTTGTCTCATTTTTCTTTACCGGTTCTTATACCGGTTCAAGGACCAACGGTGAAACCGACTAACTCGGATCAATTGGGACACATATGAACTGTTGAAATACAAGCCTGAGTTCGAACTTCATTGGAAGTAGGTAAGTAAAATGTTGCAGCAACAACATGAAACCAACCAATATGACGCTGGTGCCTTTGGGCCAACGTTTGGGCACTATCCTTCGGGACATCTGTTAAAATTGGAACGAGGCAAAACAGATTAGCGTAGCCCATTCACTCGCGGTCACATACACCTTCATCTATAAATGCTACGAGGTCCGACAGACAGAGGGTTCATGATTTGTTTTGACAAATCTATCGGACCAATGGGTGAAGCATCGTGTGCAGAATCGTTGATAACTATAAGGAGGAGAAAGGATGACGAAAGTGGTTCAATAGCGGGGCGAGGATATCGTTGCCTCTTGCGCTCATAATCAGGGATGCAATTGTGATCCTGTCGATCGTCTTCCTCAAACACGAGGTCCTAAGGCTGTTATTTGCTGAAAACTGGATAGTAGTTGTGTTGTTCCTCGTATTTGTCACCTTGGAAGTGACAGCCCGCACTTCATTAAGATCGTGTCGCTCTTCTTGGTGATCGACTTTGTTAAGTTCCTCATGTGGGACTTTGTTTAGGGCACTTGACACGATCTGCATAAGACGATGATCATCTCGTATGAGCGGACAATATCAATGTGTTGGTGGCAGTAGTGGCCCCCTCCTCTGTCGTGGTCATAGTGTCCAACTACTACGTGCTGTTGGTTTCAACAGTCGTCGACTTTGGCCTGATGCTCGTTTTTTTAAGGACGAAGCATTTTCCGCTGATTTAGCAGAGGATTCATTCTTATTTATTTTTTACATTGCTAAGTAGCGCAGAACGACCATAGTCGTGCGCATCACCATCGTGATCTCATGGGTTACCATGTTGTTTCTCTCGTGATTGTCGGGTTCCCTAACTGAATCTGCTACTGGCGCTACCTATTCCGATCATCGTCCTCATGATTGGTGGTTGCACAGCTCCTTGGACTCGTTTTTATTTAGATGGTCATGCGCGCTGAGGCGGTAGCCTTCACAGTGATAATCTCCTTCGTCATGGTCATCTGGGGTTTGGTCTTTCTCGTCGTAGTGTTTGTGCTCATCATGACGGTTTTTCTTCCCCCTTATCGCTGCTCATATCGAGTCGATGCCCGCATCCTGCTCGTGGTAGCTTGTCCTGACCTCGGTTAGTATCGCCGCTGGCACTAAACGAGTCGAGCGGTGAGCTAATCTGTATTTGTGGCAAACACACACACAAAGATAGAGAAAAAAGGTTGAGGAACTCACCTTTGACGTGCAATGGTTAAGGAAGATGACACGTATCTTACCATATTCTAGTGAAAGATTCATTCTTGATTATTGAACCAAACAATTGCTATCACCATGGTGCTGCTTGTCGCCATGCTGTCGTGATACAACTATCTGACCCCAACCCTGTTTCTTTCATGGTGTTGTGCTAAATGAGTTATGCACATGACCAAGATTAAGTGACAGGGTCATCCTTCGTCATGGTCATCTAGAGTCTGTTTTTTCTCGCCATAGAGTCGATGCTCGTATCTCGCTCGTGGTAGCTTGTCTTGATCGCAGTCAGCATCGCCGCTGGCAAGAAACGAGTCGAGCGGTGAATTAATTTGTATTTGTAGCAAACACACAAACAAAAAGAGAGAGAAAATGTTGAGGAACTCACCTTTGACGTTCAACGGTTGAGAAAGAAGACACATATCTTCTCATATTCTAGTGAAAGATTCATTCTCAATTATTGAACCAAACAATTGCTATCATCGTTGTGTTGCTTGTCGCCATGCTGCCGTGATACAACTACATGACTCCAACCCTGTTTCTTTCATGGAAGCTAAGCTAAATGAGCTATGCACCTGACCATGATTAAGTGACAGAGTCATCCCTCGTTCTTTGATATGTTATAGGTGATCTTGTAGGAATGTACCTTCGCATATCTAGGGAAAGATATGCTCTTAATATGTCGGACGACGAGGTTGCTGCAAATCAGGTAATACATGGGTATTGAAAAGAGACGTAATGAAGAACTGCTTACCTGAAGGATCGAGTTGTGTTTCTTCATCAGAACCACTGTGTTGATCACGAGAACCCAAGTGTTGCTACCTGGCTGCCGTGTTTGTGTTGAATCACCAAGGTTTTAGTCCGTAGGGTTTGCTGCAGGTACTTAACGGATGGTTGATTTACTTGACTCGAGAATCACCTGTTCTCCAAGTGTTACAAAGTGAAAGTGTTGTTGTTGTGTGACTTCGACTGTTCTTACAACAGTCTGTCCAAACAACTGCAGAATTTTGTTTTCATTAGATACTTTTGTTGCCACCTTGCGTACCGTTGGTGGAGTGTCTACGCATGGTTTCATTTGAGTCTACAGTATTTCCACTGGGTTTCAGATTTATCACAATGGAAGGTTTTGTTCGAACGCGGCATCTCTAAGCTACGTGGCGGCAGTTGGGTAAAAAAAAGTAGTTTTGTAAGTTGAGGAACGGTTTTACTTCAACAAGGGGATCACCATTGTAAATTTGAGGAATGTCGGAAGACCGCCATATCATGCGGTGAGCCGCGGTTTGATAATTTCCTCATCGTTTTGGTCACCATTGCGGGGCCCTCGGGCGCATCCAGATATCAAGGCCCTTCCGTGCAAGTTGAGTCTATCCCATTCTTGTATCTCGAGCAACGAAAAGAATTCCTAGAATTAAATAATCATTCTATAGTAAAATTACAATCTAAATTTAAAATTTTCATTCCATCTTAAAAAATGTTATTCAAATTTTAAAAAATTTGATCTTATTTGCAAACTTTCATTCCAAGAATAGGGCATCCCTTCTTATTTGGACTGCATGCTAGAGATCGAATGAAAGTTTGGATGAGTTCATGAAATATTTTAATTGGATTGTCATTCTAAAAAAGGATTTCCAGTCATAAATAGGTTAATCCAATCTAAATTAGAAGATATTTGTTGTAGTAGAATGAAAATTTAATTAAAACATTTCATAAACTCGTCCAGACATTCATTCCATCTTGAACAAATAGATGTAGTTGGAAGGGGAAACTCATTTTTAGACGGGAACTTATCAAATAAAACAAGAAATTTTAGAATTGGATGAACATTAGAATGATAATTTATAAATATGAAGGATTTTTTTTTATGGAATGTTTTTTCAACTTTCATTTCTCGTGGGAATTTTATGTTGAGAGTGTGACTTATCTTTTTCTGCGCTTCTCATTCTAAGTCTAGTCTTTATTCGAAGAGGAAGACGACATAAAAGATTGCAATACACAGGACCGCAGCAAGACCTTTGTGGGAGGTTGCCCCACCGATTTCGGGAGCTCTGTCGGAGCCTAGACGAAAGGCAGAGAACTGTCAGGTATAACTTTTTGTTGTCCTATGTGAACCCACTCTACCCTTACCCTTACATCTCTCTAGTTTGTCAAATAGATATGTGTATGTTCTCTTATGATTTTTTCTTTCTTTTCAGAACTCAATCAGATTGATTGAAGGAATGCATGCGTGGATTTCAATTTTCTTTTTATTCTGTCCGAAATCAGACTAAAGGATGAACTAGCGGAAGGTGGGGAGAAGGTGGCATTGCATTCGTTTTTTGGTCAATTAAAGGATGAGTATTGTTTCTAAGTTGAATGACCTAGTGCTATGTTTCTTTGCTTGTTTTCTAATGGACCATGGATTGTTTGTAAGCCGAATGACATGATTGATGTGTTTATTTCATAGGGTTTGCCTATCTGATTGTTTTGGCAAAGTATTGTTTCTAAGTTGAATGGCTTAATCTATATGTTTCTTTTGGGGTTTCTGACTGAAGTTTGACATTGTTTCCAAGCGGAATGGTCTAACTTCATGTTTTTCTATGAGTTGAGATAAACTTGACATTATTATCAAGCCTAATGGTTCAATTTTTTGTTTTATTTTGAAGGAGGATTTTTGTGAAAAACTAGACATTATTTTCAATCTCAATGGTTTAACTTTAAGCCACATACTAAGCAACTTAGTATAATTCAAAGTACTTTATCTATATTTGCATCAAAACAGACAACTAGACATTGTTTTCAAGTTAAACAGTTCATCTCAAGTCATATTGCTAAGAAGAGAGAGAAAGTTAAGAGTATAATTGGAAGTAAATTGGGCAAGCAGAGTATTGTTTATAAGATGAATGACTCAGTCCCTGCCCATATTTTGAGTACAAGTCAAAGAGGTATTAAATTTTGGATATATAAATAATTCAGGGCGACTAACATTGTTTCTAAGTTGAATGGTCTAGTCAGATGCCCAAAGAAAAAAAAAATAGTTGTGCGGCCGGTTCGTCTATAAATTAAAGCATGCTAAGCATTGTTTATAAGTTAAATGGTCTAGCATCATGTCATATGTAACATGGGTAAAATGAATAATCATCTGAAGGATCAATGAATTATCTTATATGAAAATAACTTGAGATTTTTGTGAGAGTACTTACTCATTGTGGTATGGACTTTTACGTGATTGGGTGTGAGTTTTGCTTAGTCTGAGTTTTAACTCTGATAGGTAGTTGCTTTAGATGTGAGTCATGTGATGAAGCTATAAGAGAGTTCAATTTTCGCATTTTCTGGATTAAGTTTATTTTTCATACTTGACTTTGTATAAATATTGGAAAGTCACTTTCGCTAAAGGAAGTGATGCTTAATGTTTTGTCAAACCAAGGAGTTAATCGAATTTTGACTTTTCAAAGTTCAACTTTTAACTGAGTTCGTATCTGTCTTCGTAAAAATATGAAAAGTCTTTCTTTTTAGGGGAAATGTTGCTCAAATTTTTACTATATTAGAAAGTTATACAAATTTTAACTTTCAGATTTTGTATTTATCTTCGCACAAATTTTGAAAATACACTTTTCTAGAGGGTGTGATGCCGTAATTTTTATAAATATAAAGAGTTAGTTAAATTTTGTCTTGGCATGACTGAAGTTTTTATCTCGAGTTCATATATGACTTGGTATAAATATGATAAGCATACTTTTTGGAAGGAAGTGTTGTCTAATTTTTTACTAAATCAAAGAGTTAAACAAAATTTAACTATTTAAATTTAAGGATCGTTTTCAGATTTCACATTCAGCCGAATATAAATTATGAAAAGACATTTTATTTAGAGGGAGTGCTGCCGTAATTTTCTTAATTTCGAGGAGTTAGATTATATTTTGACCGAAAAAAATTTGACAATCCACACTGTATAGGGAAAATGTTGCCGAAATTTTGCTTATGATTTTTGTACCCATTAAGAAGTAGATTTTGTCTTCAGAGAAATTAGAGTTAGATGGGATATTGGGGTTTATTATCAGTACACCTGTAGTTTAGTTTATAGGAATCGACATGTGTTATGTTATAGTTATCTTTTTACATTTTGATTCAAGATCTGACTAGTTTCAGCCTGATCTTACGAGGATCATCTTCTGTTATCGTTTGATAATAGGTCGGTTACCGATTCGTACGTTTACGACTCAACTCTAACTCATTCTCGTTATTCAACCTAAAGGCCTTAGCCCCTATGGTTTGAGTTGTTTTCTTTGTTTTTTTCGAACTTTCATTAAATGATTGTTTAAAAAAATGTTGAGTGTTTCATTTTGGAAGGTTGGAAAAAGGTTGGGGCTTGTGTGGATAAGGCAAGGGGAATGAGTGCAGAGAGTGGTTGGAGTTGACCCCGTGTAGCGCATGGTTTATCAATGTTAGATCCTTGATGTGATTGCATGTATGTTATGTGAGTGAAAATTCGGATTTTCCTTTGTCAGCGATCATACGTATATTTTGAAGAAAGTCACATTGTAATTGTGAGATTGATTGCCTTATGTTTTATATCTCATTGTATGTTGTGTGTTCGCACGACCTACCAAAACCGTGCATAGTGATCAAACATATATGTATAAAGGGAAAATGAGACGTCTCTTTTATCCCTTCTTATAATTTCTATAGTCGGACATTAAGGTTTGTAGCGATTTTCAAAGTCAAACCCCTTGACTTGTTTCCAGATTTTCATTGATGAAACCCCTCTTTCAGTGTCAGGGGCATTCAACCGCTACAAAGGTCGAGGCCCGCCTACCACTCGCTTGCGTGGGATGCAGAAGAGGGTAGAAAATCGCTTTAGGGATTGTCTAGGGTCGAGAGATTAACCCCTCAAGACGCCTATTACCCGACACTCGAGTTTCGAAAGCGACCCCAAAAATTATTGAGGGCCGTATGATTAAGCGTATCATATGTTACGTCGTGTTTGCGAGTGTTTGCGTATGCATGGCTAGTCAATATGACAAATTCTACTATGTTGCGATATTTATTGAAAGTTTGGCGAATGTTTCGCTATTTTTTATTTAAAGGGTATGGGTCTGAACATCTGCAAAGAAAAGCGAGTGCAATTTAAACTTACTTCCGAGTATAATCGTTGTGGTCAGTACGCGTACTGGTTCAGTCTAGTTAGCGTGTTGTTGGTGGTACGCCAGACAACTCACGACCAGTCTGAGTTCCCTTCTGCCCTCGAAGTCATCCTACCCTACCCCGTTTGGGGCACTGCAGAATGTAAAAGATGGAAGGGCACTTAGGCTGCTTCTACGCTCACTAAAGAGACTGACCCTTTAGTGCGCGTGTCAGTTGGTACCTAAGCGTTGAATGCAACCCTTTGATTTAACATGAGTCACATGTTACTGACCCTACATAGTACTTCATCACAGCGGTTGCTCTTGTATTCGCGCATGAATGGTTACTTATGATAGGGGTCTGTTCGACAAAATATTATTTATGCGAAGTTTTGCACATGTTACATTTGCGATTAATGAAGAGAGATTATGGGTTGGATACAAAAAGGGATTGGACGCGATTTGTGTACAAGAGAGTTCGTATGTTTTGGAGTGGTGTATCACGTGGTAAGATAGACCGTCCAAGTCGACCGACGCTGAGTCGCGCTTCGGACATCATCCCCCAGAGTGGTGGCTCGCGAATGGGTCCGATTAAGGCGTACAACTTTGTGTACCCGCTATGGTACAAGGTACGAGAAACGCCCTCGGTTGGGCCACCTCTGCGATTGCAACTGAGCAACTTTCACAAGTGGTTCGGTAGCTCGGTGGGGATATGCACATCTAAGGGTGGTGACAACCCCGTGGACATAGGTAAGTTGTATCTCTCGTGACCCTATCATGTCCTAGGGGTTCACGAGAGGTATAACTGACGCACTCGGTCGGAGGGGGGAAAGGTCCACCGCAAAAACGTCTTGCAAAAATCCTGCTCGACGTGGCCGGGAGGGACCCCGTGTGGGATCGTGCGCTCGACAACTCGACCTCAACATCTGTTGTCCTTTTTTTTTTTTTTTTTTTTTTAATAACGAAACCTTGTTCATCCTGGATCTTCGACATACCATGTGGTGAAGACGACCTTTGTGTCGAAACCTTGAATGTTAAAAATTGTCTGATAGTTTTCGAATTTTTCATAGTTTCGACGTTGGTGTGGCGTGACCCTAATGCACGGTACAAATCGAGATAAAAAAAGAAAAATAGATACCGTCGATGATGCCACAAGCTCGTAGGTGCAGGCCCGCACATCGTAAAAATCTTGACATGCGGGTGTAAAAATCTTGACAAGCTCGTAGGCGCAGGCCCGCACAAGGAACGACGACTCAATGTACGTGGTGGTGACTGCAGGCGTTGTAATGCAGGTTCACATACGCTGTCGGAGGGTGTCGTGTCCCAGTGTTGAGCACATCGGTCTTGCAGAGGGGCCCCTCCTGGCCACGTCACGCAGGATTTTGTAGGACTTCGTCGTAGAGCGTTGCCGCTCCGGCCGAGTGCGCCAGCCATACCTCTCGCGAACCCCTATGACAGAATAGGGTCACGCGAGGTACAACTTACCTCCACCTGCGGTAGATGTCACCATCCCTTAGGTGGGCGTATCCCCGTCGAGCTACCAAACCACATGCGAAGGTTTTTCATATGCAATCGCAGAGGTGGTCCGACTGAGGGCGTTTCTCGTTCGCTGTAGCATATGGGTTACGAGCTGTCAACGTCCGAATCGGACCCATGCACGAATTGTCGTCCGAGGTGCTACTCCGGTCGACTAGAACGGTCGAATCTAACCACACAATACTTCTCTCCAAAGTAAGATTAAGCCTAGTCCCTTTTTCCATATTTGACCCATAACTTTTTATAAAAAAAAATCAGACCAGTACCGCACACGAGACTTTGAATAAATATCAGGACGATGCAGGTATTGATCATATCGACTAACCATGCATGAATACGCAAGCAGTCAGAGTGTTGACGTACTATATAGTACCGATAATCATATAACCCTCAGTGATTTCGATGGTCATGTTTGAAGCTCAACTCTCGGCTAACACGCGCCTTGAGGGGTTAATCTATCGACGCTAGACAACCTCTAAGTTAGTTGAGAACCACACTCTCTTCTGCACCTGCGGAGAGTGGGTGGTAGACAGGTTCCAGCCTGTTGTGACAATCTACCCTTATGGCCATGGAGACGAACTTCATCATCTAGGGCCTGAAGAAAAGTCAAGGGGTTTGACTTTGACGGCGGTCAAAGACTCCAATGTCCAACTACAAAATTCTAAGAAGCAAAAGATAGAGAGAGATCCGCATTTTTCTTTTGATACATAACTATTTAATTATTACGCATGCCATCAATTGTCATGTAGATACAAAAAAACATAAATATATATATATATATATATATATATATATATATATATACAGAGTTGCCAGGCCGAACGTACGGAGGCTCCTAAGCTGACCCCCGAACGTTCGGGCGTTCGGGTCCCCGTACGGGGCCCGAACTCGAAGGGGTTCGAACCCCGCAAAAAAATATTTTGGTACCTAAAAATTATTATTTTTTTCTGATTTT
>BFEA01000746.1:378690-401575 GCA_003427395.1 Chara braunii | reverse complement strand
TTTTTTTTTGGTTTCGCGTTCGGTCGAATGTCCGAACGCGTCGAGAGGGGGTCCTAAACGTTCGGACGTTCGGGTTCGGGTGTTCGGCTCGTCCCGAACGCCGGCAACCCGGTATATATATATATATATACACAGCCCCTCGTTTGTTGTCCTCTTCTCTCTCTCTGCCTACGGTTTACCGGGCAGTTCTGTTTATGACGATATATATATATATATAATGGCAGACAAAATCAAATCCTAACTTTAACTCACAAAACATACCTGCAATCACATCAACCGATTCAATATCAACAAAATACGTACTACATGGGGTCAACTTCAACCACTCTCCTCACTCACAACCCTTTGCCTTATCCATACAAGCCCTAACCTTTGTCCAACCTTTCCAAAAGAGAACACCCAGTCCTTTTTAACTGGCCATTTAATAAAAGTCCGGGTAAAAACCCAAATAAACATTTCAATCCACAGGGGGTTATGGCCTTAGGTTGAGTAGCGATAATGAATTAGAGTTGAGTCGGAAACCGACCAATTATCAAAAGATAAGAGAAGTTGATTCTTGTAGGATTAGGCTGAAGCTATTCAAGCCTTGAACCAATATAAGTAAAATTGACCTCCAACACAGTACAAACCAATGCCCAAACTATGTTTGAGCAAGTCTAAGATAGTCTCATTATCCTGTTTTATCTCTAACACTTATCTTAAAATATCAAGAATTTTGACAGTATCTCCCATAAACAAGCGTAGATTGTCAAAACTTTCAAGATTCTAAAATATTAGAACTTCTCTAAATTCTATGAAATTTCGATAGCGTTTCCCGTAGGAAATGTGTTTTAGCATAATATATATAAGAGTGAATATGAAATCTGAAAATGATATTTCAATCTATAAAGTTAAATTTTGTCTAACTTTTTGAATTAGTAAAAATTTTAGCAGCATCTCCTTTAAAGAAGTACGCTTTCCAAATTTATATCAGGTCAGATATGAACTCAAGTTAAACTTGAATTCTGCTCGAAAAAAAAATAACTAACTCTCTAGATTTGTAGAAATTTCGGCATCGTTTCCCTTAGGAAAAGTGTCTTTCCAAAATTTATACAAAATTAAATACAAAATAACTTTGACTTTACAAAGTCAAATTTGTCTAACTCTCTTAATTAGTAAAACTTTTGGCAACACCTTTTGTAGAGAAGTAAGCTTCCCAGATATTACTAAGTTGTATATAAACTCATACAAAAGTTGAACTTCGTAACTTTAATTCAGAAAATGTAGAAATTGAACTAAGTAAAGTAAATTTAGCTCAGAAAATGCAAGAATTGGACTAAGTAAAATAAATTCAGCTAAAAATGCAGGAATTAAACTAACTTCTACAGCTCCAGCACAAGGAGAGCATCTAAAGCAACTACCTATCAAACATAAAGTTCATAATAAACATAACTTGTTCTCAACCATATGCAAGTTTATACCACAATGAGTAATTCCCCAAGTTATTTTCACACAAGTAGTTCATCATTTCTCAGTTGAGTAAAACCCCAATACCCCACCTTACATACGACATAAGAAGGTTAAGTCAAACTGAAGCCACATTTCTTAACCTCTGTCTGCGTATACACAAAACAAAGGACACTACTACGTCTTTCCTTTTTAGGCAGTTAGTTAGAGTAAACCGAAGCCACATTGTTTAACCCTATCGAATGTTTAATATTCACGTTTATAATAACTCTTTGAATTCATTTAATATTTTGAACACTAAGACTGGGTCAAATAGAAGCCACATTGCGCAGTCTGCCTTAAAATACCTTTGTTATATTCTTAGTTAAATTTTTGTTCTCCTTTTTGTAATAGAATATAGTTAGACCGAACCGAAACCATATTGTTCGATTAGCTTGTTCAATAATAATAATATAATACATATATATTTGACTATATATATATATAATCATATTTTCATATTTATTTTTAGGTGTGTGACTTCAGACTAAGCCAAACCGAAGCTACATTCCTTAGTCTTTAGTCCAAACATCCCTCAGAAAGAAACAAGTTGTTGGATATGACCAAAGCCACATTACCCAACTTTGAAACCTTTTCAACATGCAGATCACCACGAGGATCGCAATCAAATCTGACCAAAGTCATATTGTCTAGCTGCTTAGATAACAACTTACAGGGGTACGACAATCAGGCCTTACCGAAGCCACATTGTCTGGCTATCAGGAAAACAAACAATACGATAGTCAAGCTTGACGAAAGCCACATTCCTTGACTACAGAGGAAACAAAAATAAACAAGGGAGACTCCATCATCGCAAACAAAACCACCTTCCTCCTTCCTTCCTCCAGTTCACCTCTTTCAAAATCTGACTTCAGATAAGCAAAAGAAAAAGAAAATTGAAGTTTGCGCATGCATTTTTTTAGTTTACTCTCACTTAATCCATAAAAGTCAAACATAAAACGTGTATGTATGCATTCTGTATAATCAGGCATTCATAGAGAGATGTCCTCATAAGGGTTTTAGCAGGGTTTTATAGAAGGAGTCAAAGGATTACCACTGAGTTCCTTGCCTCCATAACTCCTCATGAGTTCTGACAGAGCTTCTGCAATCGGTGGGCAGACTCCCCACAGAGTCTTGATGCGGTCATACGAGTTGGTATCCCCCTGCCGCCTTCCTCTGATAACCTTAGACTAGACTTAGAGCAAGAAAGGCAGAAGGAGTAGTTTCAAGCGCTCAAAATACTGGAGAGGGACAAACTCAACTCTTCGGGGAGTGCCTCATTACCTTTATGCGTCTGAGGGTCTCGAAATGGCGACCAATAAAAGTTGTAATTGGTCAAGTTGCGACCAAAACGCTGAGCGGTAACCTCCTGAAGACCCTCCGAATTTCAGCAAAGACCCCCTTTGCAGAGGCTGATCATCTCTCCATGCCACAATATCGTTATCTCTGACCAAGTCACCGTTGCGCAGTCTAGAAAAAGTTGCGCTGGAATAGAGCACACCCCTGTGTTCTATTCAAAAAGTGGTGTGGATGCAGCCAAATTTTAACACAATGCTGCGAGCACAGCTACTGTGTGTAACAACAAGTCACCGTTGTAGTATGCAATGCCAAATGCAGTGAAACGTGGTGCCACAAATCAAAGGTGCAACAATGCACTACGCATAACTCCGCAAAACACAGCAACCTGGACTCAACAAACACAACAAGGCACTTTGTGCTCAACAACGCATGGCAAGGCCGGGCAACTGCACTGCCCGGTCATCGCAATTTGACGACGGCAAGGTCGCAGCACTCTTAGCAGCAACTTACGATAACTACCCACAACAACAACATATTTGGGCAATACTCGATATCGTGTGTAGCAGGAGTGACGGTCTCGTGCCTGAACTGTACTCCTCCCATAACCACGTTGGCCTCGAGTTGTATCACCAGTCCAAGGAGCAGCAGGAGCACGATCCAGTAATGGTACCAGCCATGATTCGAGGTACGCTGGTTACTACTCCTGAGCACAGGCTGTAGCCCATACCGCACAACTTGTAACCATCACACGTAGTTACTATGGACAAAACTGCACACAGAGGAACCCCCGACTTCCTCAACTCACAACCCGGATGCACCGTTTGGTTGCTGCCATAGCAGCGTGGGAACAACAACCATTGCTCAAAACTCAACAACGCAATGGTATCAGCAGATTACCCAGCAGCGGGGCGTCACGCATAGCACTACAAGTGCACAGTGGGAAGGCACAACAAAGGCACAACAATAACCAGTCCAATAGAGCTTAACAAATTTGCAGTTCATGAGTGTCTCATTTGCCACAGCGCTCTCATTGTCACCAGCGGCTGCCTGAAATCTCACAGTATCACTGCGACAAGCTCAAGGAGACCTCAATTCATCAACTCGTGCCCAGACCGATCTTTCGTCCGACTAAGAATGGTCATGCATCCCGACTATCGGTTCATCTCGCACAACCCGACCATTGGTTCCTCCTACATCGCCAGTTCCAAGTGAGTACTCTCTCTTTCTCTCTCTCTCTCATTTCCACATAGTAGCCAGTTCTGCTGTTATGTCTCGCTTTACCTGTCTCATGATAATGATTTTTCCCTCTCTCTGCGATCCATACCTACTGCTCTCTATTTCAAACGCCCCGCGCCTCCAGATGTATCCGACTGAAGTCCTCGGCCAAATCCTTGCAACTTTGTCGACTGTGGCGCGAAGGAGATGGCCATAGTCATGAGGGAGACAACCGTTGTGATAACAAGACCACCACGGCGAGGGAGGAAACGTTCGTAATGATTAGGACGGAGACCACAACGTTGGGGACAAAAACCCAGCGATCTTGACGACGAGTCGTGGCTGAGTGAGGACAAAATCGTGACGACGAACAAAAGGAGCGCAGCCTCAGCTTCGTTGGTAAACATGAAGATGCGCAACATGATTGCCTGCAGACGACACCTTGCCGTGGTTCCGCTCCACCACTGCTCCGGCCGAGTGCGCCAGCCATGCCTCTCGTAAAACCCTACGAGCGAGGTATAACTTAACTCCACTGAGCTACCGAACCACATGCAAAGGCTTTTCGTATTCCATCGCAGAGGTCACGGTGGTCCGGTCGAGATACACCCACCTAAGGGATAGTGACAGCTCCTGCGGGTGGAGGTAAGTTGTATCTCGCGTGGCCCTATCCTGTCATAGGGGTTCGCGAGAGGTATGGCTGGCGCACTCGGCAGGAGCGGCAACACTCTACTACAACGAAGTCCTACAAAATCCTGTGTGATGTGGCCGAGAGGGTCCCCTTTGAGGGACTGATGCGCTCCACACCGACCCTCCACAGCGTGTCAGGCAAAGCCTAGTTGGTGTCGTCTCATGCTGTTCACAATGGGACTCAGTTGTTCATAATCTGAATCCTTGCACCGGTCTCTACTGGCATCCTCCGCTGTAAAAAGGGGTAGTACGCGCGCCACAAGGACTTCAATGGTCCACGTGGGTCTAGCAGTTTGTTGTACAATAGAGCCCCAAACTGACCCATGCTCGTGGTAGCCGCAGGGCTTGGCCCAGGGATGCAACAGTGAGAGTCACTCTCAACTCTTCGTAAGGCGTGCCAAGGGCTGAGATTTTGGGTTATGGGAAAAGACGCATACTCATGGTCATTGTCAATGCTAAAAGGAAGAGGAAAGAAAATTTGAGAAGAAAGACGAGAGCAGGAAAAAAAAAAAAAAAAAAGACATCGGCGGGTGATGATGTTGGCCGCAACTTTAGCACAGGCCTAAACAAAAGACTGAGAAATAATTCGACATTCTAAACTTTGTTTCTTTTTTTTCCTTTCTATTTCCGTTTTTTTTCCTTAATACCCCTTTTGAATTTCACCAGGGTATGAAAGATCCAGCTTCCTTTTTGAATTTCAAATTGTGGCTGGTCAAGTTTGAATTACTACTAGAATCTAGTTTTTACCCCTTCGGAGCGGGATAACCCAGCGAAAAGATGATTCAATCTGTGTCCCCTTAACCCTTCGATTAGACCCTGTGCTGATAGCGGATACCCTCCTTCCACCAATGATATGGAAAGTCGATAAGATTGAATTGCCTCACGTTTTTTCAATATGCAGCGAGCTCCTGGTCTTTTCAGACTAAGTTGAGAAGATTGTGGGCGTTGGTCCATCATGATAGAAGCGCATCTGTTTAGTGACCTATTTAGTGCGGGTGGTTTTTTTTATAGTTATTATTTTATTATCATTATTGTTGTTATTTCTATAGTTGTTATTATTATAATTGTTCTAATTAAATGCTTTCGTTTAGGATACGAGGACCATGGTGTCTTTCTAGAGAGAGACTCAAACGACGACGACATCAAGCAATTGACGTCATCAGACATTATGCTAACAATGTGTTTTCACCATTGTTCACATTTTCTTGTTGTCATTTGGTTATCGTTCGCCATCTTCAATAGCAAGCGGGTGAAATGCGAGAAAGGGTGATGAACAACAGAGGACGGAGAAATCGAGATCGATCACGCCTGCAAAGTGATCAAGAGTTCATAGGTAGTTTGCTCAATAGAGCTCATGTCATTAATATTCAATGCCAGCGTGTCATGTTTTTTGAAAACATCGTAAGGGTGATTTGACGTCATCGTTTAAAAGTTGTTCTCTCTATAATGGGCTCGCTAGAGTAGTGGGCTTGCTAATGAGTGACGCTGGCAAGTAAGTACGAGCGACCAACAACCAGGGTTTCCACTCGAGAAATAATTTTACGATATCTTCACACATTGCAAGTCTAGTAATCTTCCAAGTATTTTGAATCCCATGATCCATACCCGCTAGTAAGCATTCACCTTCCTTATTGTCGTAAACTTCCTTCGCCAGCAACCCATGAAAGTGAGAGGGGTGAACAAGATCAAAGGTTCCCCTTCTATCAATTCGGGTGCCTCGTGCATATAGTTTTTTGCTCTCCATCATTAGAAGACCGACGCCTACTCGCTTCCTCCGGTGGTAGGTTCGTTGTCCTACCGTTATCTCTTCATGTGCATGTTGTAGTGAACGAGAATAAAACGAAGCCTTAGTATGGAGGAGTATTCATTAACCAACGAGCAAGGTGGGGAGAAAGTGAGTAAATTGTATCACTGTTAATGTCGTCAACATTGATTACAGTTATTACTTGGAGTCAACCCCACGATTTTCAGAGGTCACTCTTGAGTCAGCACTCGAGGGGAAAAAATTTTATGTTTCATTGGTTGTATTGCATGAAGTTAATGTGGGCTTATGTCATCGCTGGTTAGTATTTGAAGCCCAATCTGTTGGGTACTAGCGACTTAGGTCTGTATCGAGCGAGATAATACAAGAGGTTGTTAGAAAGGAGTAGGCAAAAGTTTGCAGGATTTGAACTTCATTTTGACATAGTAACTAGGGTGCAGTCACAATTTCAATTTAAAATTCACTTCGGACATCCCTCAATATAACACATCCCCACTTGACCTTAAAGTTAGGTTGGATTCATTCACGATTTCCTTGCTTTGGCACAATAATCGTAAAATCGTAACTAAAGCGCATTTCCAATCTGAAAACATGATTGCGCTCTTGTTTTTTTTTATTTCATTGTCCCACGGTTACTCCTAATTGACTTATATGGTTTCTCAATTGGTTGGTTCAGACTACATACAAACTTTAATGGGAACGCTTATAAGGAAGCTCAATACTGTAATATTTTATTATCCATCGATTATATGAACTATATTTATACTGAGCTACTTTGATTAACAAGTTACTACCGGAAGTAGTACGGGTCACAAGTTTTATGAGTAGACTTCATGGTTTATTATGAGAAGGAACGATGTATATAGAGGCTCAATGAAATTGACTGGCGAATTAGGGTGTGACTCTTATTTTATGCGAAATACAATCATGCTATCAAATAGGACCTCAACCTTTCCTCGCAGGATTTCAACTCCACTATACAATGACCTCATAGTTCTTCCGGCGTCCCAGGGTTACTCCCAATTAGCTTATATGGTCTCCATTGGTTGGCTCATACTACAAACGAAGGGAGACACTTCTATGGAAGCTCATATTGAATTTTTGTCTTTTCCACCAATTATATGAAGCATATTTAGACTCAGCTGCTCTGATTGATATGTTACTATGTGTCACAAGTTGAATGAGTAGACTTTGTGGTTGACAGTGAGAAGGGACGACGTTGGAGGTTTAGTGGAACTAACTAGTTAATTAAGGCGTGACTCTTATCTTATACGAAATACAACCTGACTAATAGATAAGAGTCAAATATTTTATCTGAAGATTCGTTTCTTCAAGTTATTTTTTTTCTCTCTCTTCGATTACCTCCTTGGGGTCATCGATTTCTCTCCTCGTTTTTGTATAATCATTTTAACTTGGTTTTTATATACTCGCATTCAATCTTGTGTTTTTTCTTGTCCAAGGAAAAAAGATAGTGCAGTTTTTTTAATTAGGTTTGACAACGTATCCGATTTTGATGGGATATGTCAATTGAGCTCCAGCAAGTTGGTTTTCAAACAAACGTATTATATCGCTTTATAATAAGATAAAGACATTAACTTAATATTTAGAAAAAATGGAAAAAGAGAAAAGTTAAAATGTTTTTGCTCTTTCAACTATGTCGTCCATTTGATGGGAAAGAGAGGTATTATTATAAAAAACTTAAGGTCGTCTACCTATTTGCAAAATTGTTGTTTGATGGAGACTTACTATCATAAATTTTAGTTATATTTTAAAGTTGTTATTTCTAATTATAATCACCTCTGTTGAATTTTATTAAGAAAGTTATCTCCGGTTTTAAAAAGATAAAAAAAGATAGAGATTCTGGATTGGATTAATTGTGTCTCTTAATTTGGTGTATGAAGTCGTAACTCAGTGTGGTTCTTTGACTGCTATAAATGCGCCTTATGCCTCAATAGAGCCGTACACAACGAGTTACACTCATGTTCAACCAGGTCGGTTTTTTTTTTTTCCATTGCGCTACCTCTTGAGTTAGTTCAGTTAGTTTTGTATTAATTATGCTTTGTGGTAGATTGGACACGTACCCCTGAAAGCAAAAAATACAGCAAGCGAGTCCTACTTTATGTGCAAATTTTCAAAATACCTCCGAAGTTTAGGATTTTGCACGCTGGTTCTAAATATTGGTACAAATTTCACAATTATCCTTTAAAGTTGAAGATGTTATCAACATGTCCCTCGTCAAAGGACGAAGTTTCACAAACACCCCTAGAATTTTGTTATATGGCAAAGTTGTCCCATCAATTATGACAAATTTTATTTTTATCCTTCAAAGTCTATGATATTGTTAGTGTGTCTCACTTCCTCTGAGTCAATTTTTATAACCACCCTTAAAGTTTAAGAAATGATACATTTGATCTCACTTGTTAACAGACTCTTAAAGCTAGCGACTCTCGTGTGTGTTTTCGGTCAGGCTATAATCAAATTTTGCATGACTATTTCGCATCAGGAGCGGGGTTCTATTTAAGATTAATATCAAACGATAGACCGAAGGAATTATTTAAATATTTGTATTAATATTGTTTGGTTTCATTCATTATCGGTTAGGTTTAATTTTGTCAATTATCTCTCTATAAGAGCAAATTGTCTATCGAGTGTCATTTAGCATTGCAATAATTGAGTTTATGGTGCTCATAATTTACCCTGAGCAACATACAAACAAAGACTGTTTTCTTGCGGCACCATGTGCTGTATACAAACATTGGGAGCATAAAGTAACATTTTATGTTGTACACAAATATGAATTATCTCTCATGTGTTATATACGGACTAGAATTGTTATTTGTTTCATCCAAGGCATGACATAGACAAGGAACTCCCCCTGCTACACCTTTGTATATACAAACAGGAACGAAGTACAACACAACTTTATAATGTATACAAACGAGAACGAAGTTTACCCGCATGTTGTGCAATATGCGAAAGGGGTATGTTTTTTGTTACATACTTATGATATTAAAGTTTATTCGCTATATATGGGTATACAATGTGCTAATTGCTCTTTCGTGAAGCGTGTGAAAGTATTATGTCCGAGATCGGTTTCTAATACATCATATAAGGTATTCAAATTGCATCTTAATTTATTTATTTTTCCTCATTTATTTCATTTTTGGGTAGTGAGCCGGTATGAATAATATCTTGTGCAATAAGTGAACAAAATTTGTTCTTTGTGATATTCTGTGCTACAAATGGATGAAATCTATTATCTGACAACAAGGAAATAGGGGCATGATCAAGAGTATCTCATTACTATTCATGAAACAACTTAAATTTTGCTAGCTTAACATAAAATTTCAACGGGAAGAATACTAGTTTTTCTTCTTTATCGACACTAAAGCATTATGACAAATGAAATTAAGACACCATATAGGGAAATAAAACTCCATTTTGTAACATACTTGAGAACTGAACCTCACCTAGACAGGGATAAGAATATAAATGACACTCATGCAAAGACTCGGACTTAGGGCGAATGCAAGACACAACTGAATTTATCCAAACAAACTGCAAAAATATTTATCCCATATACAAGGAACTGACCAGACAATAAGGTTGCACTTTAGGAAAATTTGAGAAGAAGAGTGGTATAATTCATATTTTATAATTGAAAGTGACGAATTGATAATTAGTTTCCTCAATAGTAGTAAATGACATGGTTTTCTCGGATCAAATTAGGTACTGTGAAGTTAAATTTTTTAAATCATTGGGTTAGGGAGAAGTCAGGTCGTATAGGTTTTTTTATCTAAAATCATGAAGTACATAAATTGGACTCGGAACCTCTGTTAACAAAAAATTGTGGATTAAGATATTCTATGAATAACTTATACTTTATACAAAAATAAGGCAGATGGATAAAAAATGAGACCATTAGTGACATTGGAGTGCACAAAACACTGATGAAACAAAGAGCACTTGAAATCTTAAAGATTGAGAATAATATTTTTTTCTCAACCATACATTCCGTCAGCTTTCAAAGAATTTATGCAAATGGATTGACACCAAGTTCCTTACTGATGACTGAAAGTTTTCATAGCTTTGTTATTTCAAATTAAAGTTTATTCTTAGGTTTTCCAAATCTTCGCAAGGTGTACTTAAAGGTGGTATCAGATGCTCTAAGAGACTGAGATTGAGGTCGAGAGTGAAAAGGGAGAGTGAGAGCATACACATTGAGCACTGATTTTGTCTTTACTAATGTACTCGTAAAATAGTATGAGCTCTCACCGTATCTTGTTTTACGCCGAGTTTTTCAATTTATTCAGTTTTGTCTTGCAGTAATTCACTGTCTGATCTTTGAAGATTTTGATACAACTCTCAAACCTTTAAAATAAAATTATTATGTGCATTTATTGTAATTAGTTTTTTATGTATTACTTGCATGATTTATTATTGTTATAAACCAATCGATTGAAAGTTTTTAGAACCAAGGCCAAACGTAGATCGTAATTGAAGGGTCTCACTCTAAGTCGGACGCACTCAGCAGTTAGGGATGAATTTTCTATGAATTATCTGTTTCTGCAAAAAATAAAAATAAAAAATCGTACGTTACAGCCTGTTGGTTTTCGGTCTTCGAAAGTTGTCAAAAGCCATTGCTGAAGATATGAAAATTTTTCGGGTTTGGAACGAGTTTGGGTCGGTACTAATCTTTGATCTTTGGTTAAGACCAAAAAGTTATTGATTATTTCTTTTTTCTTAATTTTTTTTTTTTTTTTCACTGAGTTTTTATTCTTTCAAGCAGTTCGTATAGTGCTTAATCTCGTTACATGTCAGTACCATACTGGATTGGGAGAGGAAATTGACACTATCAGTTGACAATGATCGATCTCATCTAAAGGTACGTCATTTTAGACTTTGAGTTGTTTGAGGAATGGAAGAGAGAAATATATGACGAAGTACATGAGTCACTTTGTTCATAATGTTAGTAACGGGTATCTTGAATAAACTCTCCAAGTTTTTTCACCAAATCGATATTTCGTTGTCAGTACGAGGATTGTTGGACTTACCACTCTGGTGGTATAACAATTGACATAGTGGTGGTTCACTTGTTGGAGGGTGACATTTATGATATATGCTCGTATGTTAAGGAAGAGACTTGCAACGAGGGTGAGACTTTAATTAGTTATGGGAACTAGTCATTCAAATGATATATGATGAGAAAAAAAAAACAGAAAAAGGAAGTGGAGTGGGGATTGATGTCTGTGACTTATGGCTATGTGCCAAACCCTCCTATTTTTTTAGGATACTACGAGTCTGATGAAAGTAATTAATTGGTTGCGTATTATCAACATGGTGCTAAAGAGAAAAAATTGATTGAACTTTTATGCGGTTAAGGAAAATGTCTGTTGAAGGAATTTAAGATCTATTTGGGAAGGGTACGAGTCCGAATGAGGAGGATGCGGTTGAGAGGGTTCCTGTGCGAGAATGGTGCGCTCGACAGGCGGCGTCATTGCTGGGAACTTCAACTGCCTGTTGAGGTCCTCAGAGAACGGATTCGGGTTTCGTAAGTGGAAGTCATTGCAAAACAACAATTTTTTATCAGAGTGATGTGGTTAGTAAGGCGATACCACAGTTGTCGTTGGGGTGTGTTAAAGGTATCGTCTTCATAATGGGGTAGGATGCCTATTTAGAAGGGACCTTAGTTTTAAATTTGAACCCTTGCGATTAGGGGTGGTAATTTACTAAGTCATAATATTATAGGTTTTGGTATCGACATAAACACCTAGCAAACGGGGTGAAGCTCTAATGACTCTAGGGCTATCAATGAACAATTATTTTTGTTACTGAGGATAGTTATTGGCAGGGGCATAGGTTATATATATGATCTATGTGTGAGAGTTGACGAGTTAAGGCTCATGTTGGTTTGAATCTATTTATGTTTGCATGAGAGGTTTGCTTATGAGGCTATTCACTTAAGAGATAATTAATGGTGACCTTTGTACGACGCATGGACCCTATTCGTGCCCGAAGGTACTTGGTAAGTAAGGATGAATTATTGGGAATCCCGGGTAGCAAAAGGTTACTATCATGAGAGTGAGAAACGGTAATTAGTTATTGGGGTAAAGAATAAAATCATTATTTAGTCCAAATAAATGAGTGTGGTTGTCAACATTCTGATATACGGGATGATGCAGAACAAAATGGATAACCCGACTACCTGCTTGGTTGTGTTTGAGTCCACCTCTACAATAAAGGTCTCTTTTACTTCAAGGTTAAGGTAGGAGTTAAGGAAGCTACATGGGTTGGGTGCCAAGATAATTGGATTGACTACGACTAAATTTGTGATGACAAGGGATTTTGTTAGTCAACAAAATGGCAGATAAGGATGAGAAAATCCTACCAACGTGTCCCTTAGTTACAACGGAAGAGCTCATTGAGACCCTGAGTGGGCAGATTATGGATCCGTCTAGCGCTCTCGGACTCGAGATTTTTTACTTTGATAAAAAAATGGTTTGTTAATAGCTTGTGTTGATTGAGCAATTCACTACCGGATCACCAACCGCTGAAAGGTTTGATCGGATGAAGAGATGGGTGTCGTGGGATACCAAACTTGAAGTGGTGAGGATAGTAGATGGAGCCAAGAGAAATTGGGAATAATTTAAGAAAGAGATGTGAAGGAGATACAAGCCTGGAGACGATCTCCACATAGCACAAGATCAAGGAACAACCTCAAGGATTAGTGATAGACCTAAGGTTGAAAAGGATAAAGTTGGTGAGATCATATATCAAAAGGTATCACTGTTTGTTTGGGGACTGACTACTTATCTAATGGATGAGGCCGAGGATGCCAAGATTGGGGCTTTTATGTTTCAAGGAGAGAATGTAACGGATTTCTAACATGATTTTCGTGACCTCGACAATGATAATGGGTTGAGCAAAAATATAATATTGCGTATATATTATCAATATTCATTTACAAGAGTTACAGAAGAAAGTGCGCACCCTTATGCTGAGACTATCAACGTAAAGTGAACCTAAGGGGCTTATGCACTCGAGGTTTCCCCTGACCGGGAACTTTAATCGGGGCAATTACCCATCCGAGTTTGAAAACGCAATAAACCAAACAACATCTTGAGTTAGCGTGAGAAACAGGGGGAGGGGATAAATCTCTAAATCGCTTGACTTGCCTTTTTCAAGTGCAACAATAATTTTAAATCGCTTGAGGACTGAGAGTGCTCACCTTGAATTTGAGAGGACTCACCTTTATTACCTTCATCAAAACTCAGACGTATATGCTTACCATGTCATGTGCTTCTGACTCAATTCAATTGATCCCCGGATGGAGAGGGGTTGGTTGAGGCTGGTCGCTGAGACAAAGGTGATGCATGGACATTGGCTGGACGTACTTGAGCAGTTGGATGATTATTGGTCATCGGTCGACTGACGGTCTTCCCTGGTGGTGGAGCGGTATCGAAGCAAGACCTCTCCAACTTCTGTGATCAGGAAGAAAACCGTTGAAGGATCTTGATGAAGAGGGGGGAAGCGAAAATGATGAAATGCTGAGTTGGATGGCGACAAATGATGCAAGTAGGCGGAGTGACCATTCCATAAATATTGATGAACATGATTTCAATTAGCACCATTAGGATCGAACATAAGTGGAAAAAAGTTACCCTGACCAGGACCGATCCTTGGGGATACAAGCGGATTGAAATAGATATTACCGTATGATTGAATACCTCCTTGTTGCACTTGCGAAGTACTACCCTGCACATTCGATGCTAGTGATTGAGGAGGTGGGCCAAGTGGACCTTGGTAGCAAGGAACAAATGACAGAACTTGCTCTCGAGCGTTCATTCCTCACCCATGAGCATTACCACCTACCGTGACATCCTGCGTCCGTTGATTGCCTCTTCTGCATTCATTCTCTAGGTGGAAAAACACTCTCCAGTGACGAAATCTAGGCGTGTCAACTGAGGTTAGCGTCACTTCCAAAGAATCCCCTGCGAAGGTATCAATCCATATCTTATGCTTCATATTCGGTGTGCATGTCGGATTCAGACCAAACTTTATGTTTATTAGTGAAGGCTTCATCTGATCTGGTTCAACCGGATGAGTAAGCAAATCTTGGTTGATCGCTCTTCTCACATGACTTTCCATGTAGATCATGGCGTCAAAAGGAACCTAAACAACAATCACCAAAAAGGTAGCCTCGTCTTCCTCCCTACGTTGGGATCTCAACTGAGTCTTTCTAAGCCACGGTTTGAACTCTAGAGCGTAAGGCATGCTGACCAGAGTAACATTCTCACTCCCTTTGCTGATCAACCACTCTACCACCTCAATACTCTTGGCTACGTAAAAAAACACATTCAGACTTTCTGTTTTCACCCTTCCTCTCCAAAAAACAGTTGGATCAAACGTTTCGTTATTTGTCTTCCAATCTTCATAAGCTCGAACAATATCGTCTTTGATCTTGCATGATAAGAATCTTGTACCTTCTTTGAAGATGGACGTGACAATGTGATGCTTCAACCATGTGACATTGGCTTGATCTATGTTCGAGTTCCGCTTGAAACAATTTTTTTTCCCATCCATCGACATTTTTCCTGAATCGATGTTTGATGGGATGATTCCCTCTTCATAACAGAGCCGAATCATCTCCCTTACTCTAACGTTTTCCTCGTTCGCTCCATCTGGATTAGAGGATGAAGAATGTGCTTCCCTGACTCTCGCCACCTCTTCTTCTCAAGAGACTTCCGTAGTACTCCGACAACCAATATCCCAACTTACTACATCAGTTACTGCAAGGAAAGGTGTGTAATCGATATCTTGTATAAACACTCTTGCGTATATTCTGTGATGAAATAAAGTGTAGCTACATAAAATGATACTTTAGCTCAAGCTTGTCCACCGGTCCAGTGAGTATTCAACATTTGTGATGAAGCACCGGGTAGCAATGAAAAACTTTACTCTTAACATTTTCCTGAGGAATATGAAATAACTTGGCAACCTCACGCGTGCGATAGCCCTCCTGAACCATGACGATAAGGTTCGTCACATGAACGCTCATGTATTCCACAGCAAGAGGAGTGAAAAAAAACTAGTGAAATCCTATCAGGTAAACTAGTGAACCAGTGAGTTAGCAACAAGTCTTGAGGATGAGAAAAGTAGCATATTACAGATTTGAGGATAAAAATTAGAAGAAGAAGATTTGAGCGTGTAAAGGAAAAAACGAGGAGGGCGGGGTTAAAAAGGGGAACAACTATGCGTGAACAATCTTGACGTGGGAAATGGAAAAGCTCTTAGACTACTCCTATCATTTTCCTGAACCCAAATCTTGGAAACAAAGCTACGTGGGAGGATATTATGAAACATGAAACTAAAGATTAAAAAGAGAAATCCCACTGAAGCTCATAACATTCTGAAAAAGGAGGAAGGGGACAATCCTAGTGGTACCTTAGTGGATAATACGACGAATCAGGGGGAAAAGGCAAGACATGAAGGTGAAAATGTAGCATATTACAGACATGGGGATAAAGGTGAAAAAGAGATGATTTAAGCGTGTAGAGAATAAACAAGGGGGTAGGGGTAGTAGAAAGGTGAGTGACTATGAGTGAGGAATCGTAACGTAAAAAGAGGAACACTAAATGCACAAGGGGGTTGGAAAACCACTTTACTGGATAACTAAGAAACGACGACTATAAAACGTTTAGGGTCGTCCCAGACGTGCACTATGGAGTCTAAAAAACTGAGAAGACACCTTGACGTGACGAGGAAGCGAGGCGTATTAATTGATGTCCCGAAGGACGCCCGTTAATTGGAACGATACAGAGAGGAAGTCGGATGACAAGCCTGCTGGTTCGCTTCCGCCAGCGCTAACGCAACTCTCGGACCAGGCGAGAACGGACGGTAATGTACAGTACGTGCAATCGCAGCACCTACCACCACGATAGATGTGCGATGGATATGGCATAGCCCTTGCACAAGGATGACACACATAAATTGAGAAATGGTCTAATTTTAACGGATGTCATGGTCCCGAAGACTCAGCTCATTGGGCCTCGCTGCACTACTCTCTAAATGCACAAAATGAGAATGAATCTTCCACTAGAATATGGAAAGATACACTGCCATTTTTTTTTATTTTTTTTAAGTAAGCTATATTCTTATCTCATCTATATCATCTTCTTGTCAATACTCATCTATCTCATCCTCTCGCTAATCTATGCATAGTAAGGGGGAACACCAACCAACCCGGATCCTCTCCCTAGCCCACGGGGTAGGTTGGCACCCCAGCAGTGGTGCAAGAGCAAGGGTGTACCTCCCTCATCACGGTGATGAGGGGTGGGCAGGCATTGCCGATGGTGGAAATCGGCGGTGCTAGCGCCGAGCAATGGCCAGTCACTGCACCTCCCCCTCCCCCTCCCCCCCCTGCAACTCCACATGGAGGTGTCTAATGGCCAATATTGTCGCTGCATAGCAACCAACACCATCAGCCAAGGTCCTGCCAACGCTGGCTTGGGGGACCAACGGGTTATCTCTAGCTGGTAGAACACCAAGCTTGCCCAGGCTCGTATGTGAGGGCAATGGGGATTGAACCCATGATCTCCTGAATGCAACTTCTGTGCCTTACCAAACTGAGCTGCTCCGCCATAGTTTTTGTGTTTTGTGTATGTGGAGGGTAGCGCAGCGAGGCCCATTTTATTACCAGAAAAAGTGAGGCTCGTTGGTTCATGGTCTGCTTTACCAAAGACATTCAGTTGTTTGTCCAGTTTACGTTCCCCCGGAGCACATCCGGGGGCAAGGTCCCACTTGCGCAAATTAGGAGATTCTGGCCGTTGATCTTTGCTATCTACGGTCAGTATCTCTTAATTCGTGCAAGTGGGACCTAGCCCCGGCAGAGGGGGTAGTAGGGAAAACGGTGCGGTGTTTGCTTGGGACGCGGGCAGAGCTGCGAACGAGGCCGATGTGCGATGGAGATGGGAGGGTAGGTAGGTTCGGTGTGCGGCGCTCGCAGAGCGATAGGACCGATGGATGTGCGACGGAGGTAGGGCATTTGAGCGATAGGACCGGCCGCTGTGCGACGGAGGTTTGACGGCAGGGCCTGTGTGCGCCGCGCGCAGAGCGATAGGACCGATCGGTACGCTTCGGCGGTCCCGTGGGCGGTATTGTGTGTGCCTGCAGCTTTGCATGCATAGTGGTGATCCATTTTTTCAATCTCAGAGCCGTTGCCTTAGTTTGACGGCGGCGTCGCACACGGTTCCGACCCCAGTTGTCGTTGTTAGCGATCAGTTGTTGAACACACGCCGAGGAGGAAGAAAGGGAAAAGGGTGGGAGGAGAGAGGAGAGAGAGGAGGCAGAGTGTGAGGGTGAGAACGGAGGAGGGAACTAATCATGCGTTTAGGAACGCGGAAGGGCAGATAGGGGTGGAGGAAAGACGAAGGAAGAAAAGGAGGAGGGGGGTGTACAGAACCCGGAGGTGAAGAAATGAGGAGGAGGAGAGATTGATAAGAAGGTGGGAAAGGAGGAAGAAGAGAAGTGGAACGAAAAAAAAGGAGGAGGAGAAGAAAGAAAAGAAAGAAGAGGGCGGGGCCCGAGGGGAAGAAGAAGAAGAAGAAGAAGAAGAAGAAGAAGAAGAAGAAGAAGAAAGAAAGAAAGAAAGTGGCTATGGCTGCCGCGCCGCCATTTGACCTTAATCTGGTAGAGACGCCGTCCTGGGGCGCGCGGAGTGTGGAATGTTTCGAGAAGCTGGATCAAATTGGGGAGGGCACATATGGGTGAGTCGTAGAGCATACGCACACTACCGTAGGACTTTGCTGATTGTTGCAGTCGCAGTAATTCACCACAAGTGAAAAGTTTGAGTACATAGCCTTCTACTGCTTACATAGGTAGCATACATAGCCTTATACTGCTTACATAGGTAGCAGTAAGAAGGGTAGGGAACTCTGCAGGTTGATTGTCGAGCGTTCAAACCCTCCTGACGAGCTGAGGGGAGTGAAGCAAATCACACACAAATTGTCACAGCTTGCCTTGCCTTTGTGTGGGTAGTATATTCTACCTCGCTGTCCTATTCCTCCTCCTCCTCCTCCTCCTCCCCTCCTTTTCTATTTGCTGCTGCTGCTGCTGCTGCTGTGGCTGTCGCTGTGTCCTTTGTCCTGTCATCCTCTCTCTCTCTCTCTCTCTCTCTCTCTCTCTCTCTCTCTCTCTCTNTCTCTCTCTCTCTCTCTCTCTCTCTCTCTCTCTCTCTCTCTCTCTCTCTCTCTCTCTCTCTCTCTCTCTCTCTCTCTCTCCCTCTTTCTCTCTCTTTTCTTCAGTCACCGAGGTTTAGTTTTTTCTCTTTAATTACGAATCTATCTTCATCTCCAGCCGCTGCTGCCCTCTCTCTCTGTCTCTCTCTCTCGCTCTGTATTTCCCTTTGCCTCTCCCTCCTTCCCTCCCTCTCTCACTTTCTTGTCTTTCATCTTTACCCGCCAAAGAACAAAAGAAAGGGAATATGCCTTTATATTAAGAGGATTTTGTACTTCTTGACTGCGAGGGTTTCCACCAGCAATCAACTGTTCCAGGGGTTAGCCGTTGGACGACTATAGCTGCTCCCTCCCTCCCTCCCTCCCTCCCACCCCCGCAACGTGATGCCCCAGCATGGTATTTGCACCGGAAGTGGATTTGTATTCGTTCATGATGATGGGGCGTTATGTTCGGGTGAAGAAGGTAGCTAGATTTTCAATCAATCAGTCAATCAATCAATCAATCAATCAGTCAATCAATCAATCAATCAATCAATCAATCAATCAATCAATCAATCTGTTGATTGTCTTAGATAGAACAAATTAGACACCCGCCGCTTCGTCTCTTAATGGGGCGTACGCAATCACAGGAGGGCTTCACTGCATGCATCTAACTGTAATCATAGCCAGATTCACTTGAAAAAATCTCACTCTGTATGTGCGCTTGTCCTCCCTCCCTCTCTCCCATTCCTCCCTCCACCCTGTTCTCTCTTCTTCTCCCGCCATGCCGCCTTAGTCTGCATAACACCTCCTTTCTCCCAATCTCCATGTCTGGACTTCCCCCTCCCCCCCCATTTCTAGACTTTTTCAAGCCTCAGTCGCTGGAAAATGCTAAAGAGAAATTCGAGAGGAATCCAAGATGCAGACCACTCCCCTTTTTGTAAAACATAAAAAAAAAAAAAAGGTTCGGAAGGTCATCAGTGAGGGACGTGGAAAGAATTTTCTGGGAGAAAAAAAGGAAATAGAGGGGACAAGAAAAGGGAGGAAAAGACAAAAAATTGAAAAAAAATAAATAAATAAGAAAAGTGGATAAACAATTCTCCCCCGAAATCCCCCCTACGAGATCGAAAAAACAGCACTGTGCAATCTTCCCCCGAAAAAAAAAAGAAAAAAAGAAAAACAGAAAAAAAGAATAACCAAAAAAGAAAAAAAAGAAAAAAAGAAAAAAAAAAGGAAGAAAGAAAGCATAGCACCCGGGAGCCCGGATTACCGACCCTGCGACCGAGGCCTACTTTAGGAACACCTCCTCCATCCTGTTGGGTGCGGCGCGCAGGTTCGAGATCCAGCTCGGGAGGGTATTTTGGTAAATTGGCCAAAAGTTCAAATTTCACCAAAATACCCTTCGGAACCAGATCACTATTTTGGTGATGAAATTTGAAATTTGACCGTTTGAACCCAGGTAGTGGTCTGAAGCTGTGCTTGCTGCAGCACTATATCGGGATCGGGATCCTCGGTACAAATCGCAGCTGGCTAAGCCTGTTGCCGCCGAGAGCCCAAACGGCACTCCCAAGGTTCTCTTGACTGATCCTTCGAGTGATTCTAATTTGAGGAACGGCACTGAACAATGTTCAGGTTCAGGAACAGGTTCGGAAACGTGTCGGGGAATTCAAACAGTTTGAATTTTGTTTTAATTAATTAATTAATTAATTAATTATTTAGTTATTTATTTGAATAAAATTGTATTGCCAACTTGCAAGAAGTTGTTCGAAGGTGCTTGCTCGTCCGTAGATCAAACTGTGTGAAGGTGCTTGCTCGTCCGTAGATCGGAATCCCGATCCCTCCCGGTAAGCCCTGCGCAACTCTGTTCACCTCCCGTTTCCTCTCCCCGCCTCCTCCTCCCCCTCCCCCAAAGACCGAAAAAAAGGCCCATTTTGTTTTTCTCTTTTAAAACTTCGAATCATCGCCCTCAGATTGTGCAGCGTGTTTATGTTTTTTTTTTATGCACGAAAATTTTTATTTTTTTTATTTTTTTTTAAGTCCGATCTTACATTTTTTTCTCACTTCTAACGCTTGCTGATGGCTTTGGCAGAAAGCGGCACCTCTTGGTTATTTTTCACTCTCTCTATCTCTCTCTTACAGTGGGCAACTCTGTTTGACGATATATGTGTATGTATATCGTCAAACAGAACTGCTCTGTACATAGAACTGCAGAGAGAGGGAGGGAGAAGAGGACAACAAACGAGGGGCTGGGACAGACATGTGTTTCGTCAGAGTTTAAGCCTCGGTGAAACTCATACAGTATATATTAAATATATTAATGATATTAAATATTTTATTATATAATATTTATATATATATTATGACGATATATATTATATATATATATGCACAGCCCCTCGTTTGTTGTCCTCTTCTCTCTCTCTGCCTACGGTTTACCGGGCAGTTCTGTTTGTGACGATATATGTATGTATATATATATCATATATGTATCCGGTTCACGGGGCAGTTTACCGTACGCAGAGAGGGAGACGAGGACAGCAAACGAACGGCTGTGAAAGACAGACTGTTTGGTCGGACTTTCACCGAGGAAGGGCTCATCAGGAGGCTGAACCCTGTACGGTGTGCAGAGTCCCTTAACCCCCGGATGATGATACTGCAAGTGATAATCCACCTAAACCCCGGATGCGGTTTAGCATCAAAGACTGACCCTCTACAACGGATAGCCCTCCTATGTGGTGGGGACCACCAACCACTCTCCTCAAGGTAGCTTTGACAAAAGTCAAAGAAGAGTATCACTCACCCACACCAGGCGATATATATATATGTCACAGCCCCTCGTTTGTTGTCCTCTTCTCCTTCTCTGCCAACGGTTTACCGGGCAGTTCTGTTTGACGATGATATATATATAGTTGTAAGGAAGAAGATTAAAAACGAATTTAAGATTTTTTTGTTTTTTTGGTTTTTTCGCTTAGGCGCTCTGATATCATGTGACAATATATATATCCGACGAAACAGTTTGTCACAGCCCCTCGTTTGTTGTCCTCTTCTCCCTCTCTGCCTACGGTTTACCGGGCAGTTCTGTTTGTGACGATATATATACTACATCCACGTGGGCGGCCTTGTACGCAAGAGGTTCTGAACAGGGGGAGTTGTAAGGAAGAAGATTAAAAACGAATTTAAGATTTTTTTGTTTTTTTGGTTTTTTCGCTTAGGCGCTCTGATATCATGTGACACGTTTGTTGTCCTCTTCTCTCTCTCTGCCTACGGTTTACCGGGCAGTTCTGTTTGTGACGATATATATATGGTTCGTGCTAGCCGTCCTGCTGAATGCTGTGCTCGCGCAGCTCTCCTTGGGCATCCTTGTGAACATCCACATCATCCTCACCGTAGCTGTCCTATCTGCCGAGGTGGGGACAGGTAAAGAAAAAAAGAAGAAAAGAAAAAGAGAAAAAAAGAGAAAAAAAGAGAAAAAAAGAAAAAGAAAAAAAAAGACAAAAAGAAAAAAGAAAAAAGAAAAGATATGTTGATCTGTGGGATGTGTTATTTGCTTTGTGACAATTGGATTATCTTTCTTTCCCTGTCAGGTTTGGTTTCCTCCTCCTTTTMTTTACRTCTTTGCCTTTTGGCTGCGTGCAAGTGGGTCCTTGTGACACACGGGGATGGGGGCAGCCAACGCTCAACCTGTCATCCACGTGGCTGGCCTTGTACGTAGGAGGTGATGAACAGGTGGGGCTTTCCTTCCTGACTTTTTTTCTTTCCGTTCCTTGTTTTGCTTTTTTCCGCCTTTGCGCTCCGATTCACAGTGTGACAATATATATTATATATGCATATTCTTCGTCAGGAGGATCTTTGGCAGTTTGTGATCAGTAATAAAGAAAAAGAAATTTGTGATAAAAGTTCATAAAACCTTTTCTTTTGCACCGCTATTGTTGTTCTTTAGAACTATTATTAACCACCTCACCTAATAAATATTAAATAGTAATAATGCTATGTCGTTTCACGATTATTATTTTTTTTTTTTGATTTTGTTCGTTAGAGAAAAGTATTCGCCCACCTGATGAGTCAGAGAGCGGCCTGCAAAACAGCCCCCTCCCTCTCTTTGGTCTCATCATAGAAAAGAAAAAGGAAAATTTCTACAGTTGCTATATTTAGTGTATCTATTAAAAATTAAAAATTCTATTTATAATTTTATAGTATGAGTAGCACTTTTTCATGACCCGGGAAC
>BFEA01000746.1:371190-373690 GCA_003427395.1 Chara braunii | reverse complement strand
ATTTTAAATATTTTATAAGAAAGCAAAGAAGATAAGACTGTTTTCGCAAAAATGATCGGGACCAGTAACGCTGGGGTTGATATACCTAAAGCGACTCATGGCCCAACTCTGGCCCCTGGTTTGTCATTAACAGTTGTTCTGAAGAGAAATAATTTACTTAAGGAGTTAAGATCAGTAAAACAGTTTAGTGAAAAAATACTAAGGTTAGTTAACTACCTAAGAGGCTAGGCTACTAGCCGGGATGGGAAGGATGGAATAGGAGCTTGGGAGGTAGGAGCTTGGGAGGTTGGTAATGAAGTACGGGTTTACGATTTGAGGTAGTAGGAAGGTGGTACGTTACCTCGTTTTTACCTCATTTTAACTGACAAGTAGCAACAGTAGGACGGGAAAATGGGTACACTCACGCTGGAATAGCACGATGGAAGCGTGCACGTTTTCTGGAGGTACGGTGTACGGGAAGGATTAGTGTAAGTCGACGAACGAACAGGCAAATAGCGGGAAGAATATTAGGATAATGCACGTTTTCTGAAGCTATGAGTACGGGAAAGGTGCTGGAAATCGGCGTGTGGACAGGCTAAGAGCGGGAAAATTTTATTTGTCCGGTAGTAGTAGATTTTGTCTTTTTCTGTTTCGCCTGGATGTGCACTCTGTTTCGCCTAGATGAACCCTCTGTTTGTAGTGGTTTGCTCTGGTTTGTATAGATCTCGAGTGGATTCTGTCTCTAGATCTCGTGATACTGAGCTCCGATCGCTGTAGTTTGTGAAGGAACTCAGCCCTTCGTAGATTTAGTAGATGCGGAGGATTAAGTAGGATCGATACCTCCAGGTACGTAAAATGGACAAACTTCTTGATGGCGCGCGTTCGTTCTGAGGGAGATCAGTCTTGCGTTGGCGCTGGTTTTGGCTGCACGAAGCGGCGGGAAAACGGGGGAGCCTGCCAGCAGGTTGGAAGGTGGCACCGTAGAAAATGCGCGAGAACTGGTTTTTGTTATTTTATTATTATTTTGTAGGAAAGCTCGGAATTGGGAAACGCTGTAGGCTTGAGTTGCGGCGGCAAGGGAGTTTCAAGTATAAGTACGCTAGTTCTTAGGCCTCAAAGCATCTTGAACCACCCCCTGATGAGGTCGCTAACTGGCAGCGACCGAAACTAGTCGGGGATGCCAGCGCCTCGGTCTGAGCGCCACTCTTTCTTTCGGTCGACGGAGGTGTCATAGCTGAAGCTATCATAGCTGAAGCTGTGAAATGTGCTTCATGTCTTTCTTTAAACTCGGGTTTCGAGGTTGATTTTCACATATGATCGCTGCGCGTGTCGCGGCAATGTGTCTAGCGTTTGTTGGTCTTGACTGACTTTGCTTTATCACCTACTAGCCGGGGCCGTCCGGGTCACCCTGTTTGACCGGGCTGTGCGGTCGTGCAAGGACCATAGGTCTCAGCAAAAAAAAAAAAAAAAAAAAAAAAAAGTCTTAAGAAAAGAAGAATGTTATGCAGAAAAATAAACTGAGCACTGTTTGCCTCAGGGTCACATGGAAATTCTTTACAAAATAAAAAATAAAATAAAAAGAAGAACTTTTTTTTTTTTTTTTGGCCCGGCCAGGCAAGTGGTCCTGGGGCACTCTGGTAGCCTAGCTAAGAGGCGTATAAGCCCTCAGAGGCTCCTGCCTAATTTTGCCCCATGGTTTGTCATAAACAGATTTCTTCATAAAAATGATGATCTTAGATTCTTAATCATTCGATAACATTTGTTAAATACCTATAATAGGCTCGTGGCTAACTTTGGCGCCTGGTTTGTGTGTGTGTGTGTGTGTGTGTGTGTGTGTGTGTGTGTGGGTGGTGGAGTTGTGTGTGTGCACCTATATTCACACATTTTTGTTCCGTTCTGTTTACGCGATGAATATGTTGCAATGCTTATAACTTCTCTGGATTCTCTGGATCGTGTTGTGTTACTTCTGTTTCCAGTAACATACAAATGGAGACGTCTTTCTGCTTTGGGTGCTGTTGTGTTACTTGTGGTACTGTTTAGTCTTTAATGTCTCTGTTGTTGAAGTGTTGCAGGAGTGATGATTTCTTGTTAGGCGGTTAGTGTAACTGTTATTGTTGCTGTTTTGTGTGTCAACTGTTGTCTGACTGTTCTTTTAACTGTCATGCGACAAGTGTGTTCTTGTTGACAATTGTTTTTGTATGTGCGTGTATGTGCAATCTTGTTATTGTTGCTGTTCTGACTGTTCAAGTGTTGGTTAAGTGATAGTTTCATGTTTGGCGGTGACTTTGACTGGCCGTTGTCTGTTCTTTTGACTGTTGTGGAACCGTCGTGTTAACTATTGCGTAACTATTGTGTGGGTGTATGTGCAATCTTGTTGCTGTGTCGTTGTTGGTGTTCTTGTTGTTTAAGTGTGTAGTTCCTTCTTAGACAGTTAGTCTTAACTGTTGCATAGCTATTGTGTGTGTGTGTGTGTGTGTGTGTGTGTGTGTGTGTGTGTGTGTGTGTGTGTGTGCGCATTTGT
>BFEA01000746.1:328438-344009 GCA_003427395.1 Chara braunii | reverse complement strand
CTGGTCGAGGACTAGGCAGCTTTTCTTTTTGCTGCTTGAATCCTTGTCTTAATGTCATCCTTGCACAGGACCCGTGCTAATCTTTCTCTGTATCGTTCCAATTTTAACGGGTGTCCCGAAGGACTGACACGTTTTGTTTCCAGTTTACCAAGAAAGGGTGTAATTGCAAAGTATTATGTATAAGTAAAAAGACAAAAACTGATGACAGTGGTTGTTGAAGTTTAGGTGCGACATTGTGTGATAATGGCTGCTGGTGACAAGTCCGGCAACGGCATTGGCTGCTTAGGGCCCATGCTAACTAATCTTCTGTATGTTGTGTTGGAAGATGGGAAGTGGGACTCATTCTCGGGGTATCCAGTGTGACACTGTGTGACACACTGATTGCTCTGGAAAAGTTAGTTTGGGACAAATTTGGGACAAGTTAGTTTGGGACAAATTTGGGACAAATTTGGGACAAGTTAGTTTGGAACAAATTTGGGACAAGTGAGATTCGGACAAATTTGGGACAAGTTGGGAACAAGTTTGGGACAAATTTGAGACAAGTGATTTGGGACAAATGTGGGACAACTCGGGAACAAGTTTAGGACAAAATTGGGACAAGTTGACCCAATATTTAGAAGTTACTTCCATCACCGGAGGATGTTCAAAGAGCTTCACGTTTGTATCCCACTCATTGGGGAAATCTGGGACTATCTGTGAATATAACAAGGCTCAAAGAGCAGATGCTTCGCATCTGGATCCCACACATTGGAACTGCCGCCGAAGGATGTTTGGAAAAAGGTTGGGACAAAGTTGGGACAAGTTGGGACAAGTTGGGAACAAGTTAAGGACAAATTTTGGTACTGTGTTGGTTGCTTGGGGCTGTGGTACTCGTCTGTGTATAGTTCCAATTTTTTGTTGATGTCCTCTGCAAGTGATGAAGAGAGCTACTGTGTGACACTGTCTGGCCACCAGGTTGCTAAGCCTTGGCTTGTGTGATACTGGCTGTGAATACTTGTGTTCTTCATGTGATGTGGCACCGATCGGTTGAGCTATTACATCGGTGCGACATGGGTAGCTGAGTAGCAAAAAGGTTTTGGGGTGTGTGTGTGTGTGTGTGAGTGTGTTTGTGTTTGTGTGTGTGTGTGTGTGTGTGTGTGTGTGTGTGTGTGTGTGTGTGTGTGTGTGTGTGTGTGTGTGTGTGTTTTGAATTTTCACCACAAAAGCCCCTATTCCATCCAGATGAGTAGATCCAAAATCGAAGCATCTTTAGTCCTACTGCAGACAATGAAAACACTTGAGTTGAGGCAATCCATCAATGAAACAGTTTTACATCTATAGCAAGCAACATGGAGCATAATAGAAGCGTTTAAAAAAAAAAAAAATTTAATCCCTTTCTTAACTGTGTCCACTTCGGCCTTCATTTATTCTTTCAGCTCCCCTTTTACTGTGCCTCTCATGTACAAGGCTCATGTGTGTGTGTGTGTGCGCGCGCGTGCGCACACACACACACACACATGTGTGTGTGTGTGTGTGTGTGTGTGTCAGTTTTCTCGTTGTGTACGTGATTAAAAGCGTGACTGTTGTGACGGTATGTATGTGCTCTTTTGATAATACTTTGTGCAACAGTCGTTCTTCATGTTGGCGGTTCGAATCCCTCTTCCGCCAGCCGTCTATCTCTATGCTGGTTGTGATGAGAAGTGTTTTGAGTCACTGACAAGAATGGATTTGTGCTGCTCAGGAACACAGGGCTAAGACTGTCTCTGGTGCCTGCGGCTTCACCCTGTTTTAACTATTTGGCGTACAATATGAGACTATTATAGAGTTGCTGTTATTGTCGTCGTCGTTGTTGTTGTTGTTGTTTTTGACAGTTTTTCCCAACTATAGAGATTTGTTTCTAACCATGGAAAGCTTTTGAACAAACAAATGGATGTCTGCTGGATTCAAAAACAAAATCTCCCCTTTTTTTGCCACTGTCGTTTTTGATGTCACGAGAAGAGCAAAGTACTCAGAAGAAGTTCAATGTGTTGATGTTTTTTTTTTTGTTTTTTTTTCTTTTGCGGTTGGCTGTTGATGTCAGTTTCCATCCTTCAGCGCTGAAGCTGGTCGAAAAGCTGTTGACGCTGGATCCGAAAAAGGTGAAAAATAAAATAAAATGATTATTAATATATTATATATATATTGTATATAATATGTTATATTGTCTTGCTGTTATCCTCGTCCCTCACATCTGGGTATTGTATCCAACTCGCCCTCGTGCAACTACTTCTCTGTGTTAGTGTGTTTGGCTCGTTTACGTAAAATAATACTAAAATTCGTCGTAAATCAGTGTTATGGTAGAACAAGCTAAGGATAACAGAAAAAAAAAGCAAGGTCTGAAAATGAGAAAAACTTGAAAAAGCAAGAAACTTGGCAAAATAATAAAATATCTTTTGAGCGAGGGTGTACCGACACTAGGATTCTCCTTAATGTATCTAACTGCAATTACAGCCAGACCTGGATGAATGAATCTGACTGCAATCACGTCCAGAGCTTAGTAGAAAAGAAGTCCTAGTGTGAGTATGCCCTGAGAACTGTATCAGGCTGAAGACTAAATCTGAGCTTACAAAAATCACAACTGCCAGTCTGCCATTAAAAAATTGGGTTCGCACTTCCAAGAACTTCAACTTGTCCTCAACTAAATCAGGTCTCCTATCGACTCCAAAGAACTTCGAACTTTTTCGTAAAATCAAACGGCTATGAGTAGCCTTTACCAGATCTCTCTGGTCCATGTCTACGCCGGTGCGGACACTGGACCAGATCCGGACACCGGATGCCGAACCTCCCAGTAGTATCAGGACAACCGGAAAACTGGAATATTCCAGAAAATACGGACATACAGCTGCTACACAGTACTACACAGCATATGCACACAAATCAACACACACTTCCGGAAAACCCGGACATGTCTGGATGCCTGTCCAGATGCCTTCCGGATGCCTGTCCTGATGCGTGAGTTTTCCAGGGGCAAAAGAGAAAGAACTGTGGCCTGATAGCCTTACAAACTCCGGCTGCTACACAGTACTACACAGCATATACACACAAACCAACACACTTTCAGCATTGAAAACTTTTCACTTTTGTTTTCACATTTTTCGCTCCCTGCTGCTACTGTTAAGGCCAGAATTGTTTCCACTTCCTCACCATACCTGTTGTCTGAATTTCGGAGCAGCCAAGGCACTGGTGGTTTGAAGTTGTGGGCCTACTGGTAGCAGCAGTGAGGCAAAAAGAGCGAAAAAGAAAAAGAAAAAGTTGGAAAAACACATTTCTTTCTTTGAAATCGTGATGGCCTTGAGATATCCTCTTTGAGCTGACCAGCCCCAGGTAAGTTCAGATTTATTTTCACTCGTCAGATTCGATTGGAATTCGAACTCAGGTCTTCATTTCAACAGCTCGTAGGTGTACTAACTGAGCTAGGCCACTTGCAGTTGGTGGCAAACCTGCGTTTTATTTGCTGCCAGAATTTGTTTCTTCCAGCAGGGAAGACGGTGCCAGCGCAAACTGTCCACCCGTATGTGGTGCTTTTTGGTTGATTGAGGAGGGGCAGTGCTTATATGCTAGCAAGGTAGGACCATCAGGCCTTGGCTTTGGGATGCCTTTTGTGGGTTGGACTCTGTTCGGTGCCAATTGATGGGATATACTGGCCTATGGCAGAGCATACCGTTTATTCCTCCGCCCGTTTTTCGTATGCACAAGTGCGCCCCTTTAGGGAAGGAAGATGGGTGAGTGGGCGCTTGGCACTTAACCACACACAAACACTGCCAACTCTGCACTCATTTCAATCCTAAATTGGATCATTCGCTGTTTCCTTTCACAAAACAGGTGCGGCCTGGATTGGATCGAATGTTCTGAACTGGCCCGCTGCCGGCGTCCCAGGCTCAGTCCCAAAAGCTTACCATGCTAGGGTCAGTCCCATTCTTATAGTCAAGCGTCATGCAGAGTGTTACATGGTAAGCTTTTGGGACTGAGCCTGGCATGGGGGTTAACGCAGTTTCAGAGTGTGAATGGTCTTAAACAGTTCAGCGTTGCTGCTGTCATTCTTTGTAATCTGGACTGTTGCAATCGATAAACCAAAAGATTCCGCAAGGAATCATGCAAGAGAACACCAAGTATTCTGAATGCAAAATATCATAGAAGACACAGCAAGATTGACCCTAGTTGAAAGCCGAATACCAAAGCTGAATGCATGGCAATTCCGAGAAAACAAAACAGTGAAGTCTCTTGATAAAGAAAGCCGGACTTCTCACCTCCAGTCATCAATACAATAACAATTTAGTAGCCCTACTACATTGTGTGGCCTTCATCCTCATACCTTCTACTACCTCTATTCGTGCTAGCCCCACTAGAGCTCCCTCTGTGTCCACGTGTCACTTGCCGGATGCTGCTTGAAGACTCTGCTCACATAGGCTTCCTCCACCAACACCAGGTGAGAACTACTGTGACCAGTCCCCAGCGCCTTCCTCTCTTCCTGACGAATTCCAGACTTCACCACACTGCTTCCCTGCTAGCGCTCGCTAGCTATGGCCGGCGCCAACCTAGCAGCCACCACAGCTGTTTCCTCTTCCCCACGCTGCTCTCCGGCCTAAGGCACAGCTGTGCTGCCAGAAGTGCTGCCTGCCCCAATGTTCCTTCCCCCTAGCAGCCTCCCTCCTTTTGTCAACCCCTGCAAACTACTGAGACTGAGTACCGGTCGCAGCTGGGCCTACCGGTCCCAGCCTCTGTAACTAACTGGAGGCTGGGCCTACGGGTTAATTACAGGGCTGGCCGCCGGTTCTCACACCCAGAATATCCTCTGCCGGCCTTTCTCAGGCCTAGCTGCACTTCCCTCAGACCCTCCTTCACTCAGGGCCGCCTGGCTCATTTTTTTGGGGGGCCCCCTCAGGCCCGCCTGTGCCTGGAGCCTCACATTTCAGTGCTGCGCGACCTCATGCTGGATGTGTCAAATGCTCCCAACGATGGGTTCTGAAGTCACAGTGTATGATTTGAGGGGAGGAGACGGAGAGCGGACGGGAGGCTGTTTATGGAAAATTTGACGGATGAAATGTGGCGTGTCTTTGCTCAGTGTAAGCGATTGTGCCATCTCAGCTGTCTTCGGGGTTATAAGAGTTTTGTTCTGAAATTTTCTCTCTTCGTGTGCGCTTTGTTTATTGTAGAGGTTGTCTGCCAAAGATGCTCTCGACTCGGACTACTTCTGGACAGATCCTATGCCTTGCGATCCTGGAAGGTAAAATCGCAAACGCGAAGTTTGAAAACCCTAAACCCTAAACCTTAAACCTGAAACTCGAAACCCTAAACCGAAGCCATCCCAAATCCTAAACCCTAAACCGTAGATCCTATGTTGTAAACCTTAAAGTTCTCAAACCCTAAATCCTGAACCCTGACCCTAACCCCAAAGGCAAAACCTCAAACCCTGGTCTTAAACCCAGAGGCCTAAATCCTAAATCCTATATCCTAAACCTTAAACCCTAAACCCTAAACCCTGACATTAAACCCTGAACCCGAAACCCTAGTTTGCATGGTGATCTGAGCGATTCCATATCCTCCAGGACTGCGAATGTTGGCGTATGCCAGGTTTTGTTTGTGAAAGCTCTCAGTTTCAAGCTCGTTGCAAATCAACAACAAAAAAGTGCTAAAAAATATAAACTATAATATTTGAAGTACAATAAGATCAAAGCTGCAAGTCCTCATCATTTTAGTGGTTAATCTGGTGATTACCGACGTCCATGGCTACACACTGAATTACTTAACCCAACACTCCACCCAGACCTCACTTGACAAACCAATACTTGCATTTCCTCGAGCCTTAAATCTTCTTCTTCTTCTTTTTCTCTTTTTTGCTTTAAATCTTCTTCTTATTATGTTCTATTATTTTTATAAGTGTCACGACCTTGAGATATCGTCATTGAACTGACCGGCCCCAGGTAATTCAAATTTCAAAGTGATTTGACTCTGGGCATCTGATTGTATCAGGATTCGAACTCGGGTCTGTCTTTCCACAGTTCTTTGGGGACTGGTTTCTTCAGCCCTCTACGCCGGTTGGTCACGAGCCTGAAATCTATGGAGTGCCGCTATGAGGAAAAATAACTGTGGTATCGCTCCCCATCGAACCTCTATTGGGCCTACTAGGCGCTGTGGATTTTGGACCGGTACTTGTAGACAAGAAAACTGAATAGTGCAGGGGGCGGTGAAGTGGTGGTTTAAATATTATATGCATGCAGTATTGTCACAAATCTATGAACTAAAAGAGCTCACTTGAATGATACAAAAAAGGAATGGCTGGTTTCAGTGTGCTCTTCGTGTTTGTGCTGTGTATTTTTGTCGTTTGTTTCACAAAGTGAGCTATTTTAATTCATAGGTTTGTGACAATATAGTAGTTTGCTGATGAAATGGTAGAAGTACACAAGCAAATTCCAAAAACAGCTCATGCACAGTCAGGTACAGAGTACAAAAGTACACATGTACAATGATTGCATGCCGGTGGGATTGGCTACCCCGACCGGTTTCGACTGCCGCCACACTGTCCTCTTCAGGGGGATTACCACCAGACACCGTCCCTTAATACACGCCTACATTCCACTTACCCTCCTCCATCGTCAACCCGGTATCATCTCCGGAAACGACAGCGGGGTGACTCAAAGTTGGACCCGGAAAGACCAAACAAACTGCAATCATAGCTCTTATAGGTGTCCGCTATGGTTCGCCTAATGCCGAAGATGGAAAATCCGGGAGTCAAACGCTATGCTAGGACAAATCGTTGCCTATTCTAAACAACAGTCCCTAAAGGCCCATGAGTTCCTAAAGGCCCATCCGTCCTGTTCCGTACTGGACTTGGCTCCATGCAGGAACCTACCCGAGTACCAGGCCCAAAGGTCCTAAATCGCTGGAAACCCCACAAAACGTTCGGTACTTGGAAATACAGGGATCGAGGCCCTGCGTCGGCCAAGCACACAGGTATACCAAAAACTGACAAACTAACTAACCAATTCAGCATCAATTACCGCCCTATCGCTACATCTAATAAGGTCGAATCTGCTGAACGAAACAAAACGAACAAGACAAACAAAACGAAAAAACTGGTCCTTGTCGGCTACCCATTACCACCTAATCTAAACTAGACGAGATGCAGTCAACATCATACTGAAAACCGGGTCTTATATGGTTGGATTCCGAGAACAACTCAACAACAAAACAAATACACAGAGCAAAACAAACAAGAAGTAACAGCCTCTTACCACCGAAGTCCAAACACTGATCTCTGTCCAACTCGCACCAAAGTGTCCAATCTGAAGAAGAAGAAGTCTGAAGACGAAGAAGAAGAAGAAGAAGAAGAAGAAGAAGAAGAAGAAGAAGAAGAAGTCTGAAGGAGACGAAGAATAGGTGGCAGAGGAGGAGGGGAGATGGTGAGGTAGGGAGGAGGAGAATCCTCGCTGCCCTGTCCCTGGCCCTAGGCCTTACCTGCAGGTGCGCGCTAGAGCCGTTGAAAACCTCCTTCAAGCTGGGACTATGGCACCACAGGTAAGCGCCAGGTAAGTACCTCCCACTCTCTATCCCTGTGCAGTCCAGCGCTAAACCTCGTGCTGCTGCCTCTAGCGCTGCACTCTAAACAGAATAGCGCAGCGCTCCTCCAATGTGTCGCTGCTCCAGGCTCCGGGAATGGCCGCTGGACCGGCCTAAGTACCATCCGGCGGCCGCTCGGCCTCGATGCTGGCCTCCTGCGCCGTGGGCTGAACCGTCGAAATGACCGTTCAGCTCAGACCGGCGGGCGGCAGCCTCAAGAGCGCCGCCAGGCCCAAACGGTCATGTCGTTTGGGCCAACCCAGGTCTGCTGGGTGCTGTGGCGCCAACTGGTGGCCTAACAGGGCCTACCGGGAGAAAAAGGCCTGGCCTTTGGTGAGGCCGGCCTGGGTACCCCCTGAACCGGTATGTCGGGCCTGTGAAGGCCCGTGTGGAATCGCAGAATGTAACACACTCCCGCCCTTAAAAGACCGAGCTACCTGCGAGGGCGAAGTTGTCTGTCCGATACCTGGGTGGGTCGGGTGGGATGAGCGTTGTCCTTGGTGAGTCGCTGGTTCTCGTAGTCGGAGAATATGAGTGGTGCAAATGCTTGTAAGTCTGCGTGGGAGATCCAACGAGTGTCATCCGGGGCACATTGCTTGAATGTGACTTCGTATTGCATTGGCTTGTTGCCAAACTTGCGGTGCCTGAGGACACGGTCGACTTCCTGGTGTCCGTCCATAGAGGGCGGATCTTGTGATCGTCGGCCCGGAAACTCATCCTCGGAAGGTGGCGTGTAGACGGCCAGCTTCAACGCATGGAAGACCGGGTGCACATGGAGGTGCGGTGGGATGACAATCACAAAGGAAGGACCTGCAGGGTCGTCGCCGGTTGCAGAAACTACCTTCCATGGTCCAAACCATTTTGGGAGGAGTTTGCGCGAGACGTCCTGCTCGAGCGCGAATTCCTCAGCGAGGACCCAAACAAGGTCTCCCTCGCGGAAAGGACATGGGAGTCGACGTCGGTTAGCTTGCTGCTGCATGCAGATTTGAGCCTTTTGCATGTTTGCGCGGGCTTTGATCAGCAATTCCCGGTACTTCCGAACGGAAGCGGGAGAGCAAGCGACGTCTATGTCGGCGGCCCGTGGTAGAAGAAGATCGGCAAAGACTCGGGCTTTCTCTCCACCGTGATGCAACTCGAATGGAGTGATGCAGATCGCCGGGTGCACCGAAGTGTTATAGGCGAACTCAATGTCGGGAAGCCGGTCAACCCAATATTTCTGGTCAGGACGGATGAGTGTACGTAACATTATTTGAGCGGTTTGATGCGCTCGTTCCGACTGTCCATCCGTCTGCGGGTGCCGTGTGGAACTCGGCTTCATAGTCGAACCGGACTCCGTCATGAGGGAAGTCCAGAAGGCGGACATAAAGCGAGTGTCTCTGTCGCTCACAATATCTTCCGGAACACCGTGGCATGTAATCCAACCGGTGTGCAAGAGTCGGGCGAGCTTGGGAGATGTAGCACGACACTTGCATGGGAGAAAACGAGCGTACTTGCTCAAACGGTCAACGACCTTGAGGATGCCGTCATGACCGAGGCGATCGCGGGGGAACGGGCCTGTAACATCCATAGCAATGGAGAGGCGAGGTGCCCGAGGAATCGGCATCGGTTTCAATTCGCCATAAGGGACCTGAGATCTACCTTTGTTACAATGGCAAACTGCACATGACTCAATATACCTCGTGATGTTGTGAAGAACGTCCGACCAGTGAAAACGCTGGCGGAGGCGGGCCAATGTGCGGGTCACGCCAAGGTGTGCCGAAAGTCGTGCGTCGTGGAATTCGTCGAGAAGACGAGTCCGTAAGATGCGATCTTGGGGCACCACTAACAAGTCCTTTCCTCTCGTGTGGAGGAGTAGGAACTTGTCGGAGATACGATAATGACCAGCCGGCGGGTGATCCGATGAGAGCGCTGCATAAAGCGTAGAGTAAGTCGGATCAGACTTGTAGCCTTTGATGAAATGCTGTTGCAGATCGTCGTCGAGTTGGAATGTCGTAGTGACGAGGGCACATAGACCGGGCCGTCGTGAGAGGGCGTCCGCTGCTCGATTGGCGGGACCAGGAATGTGGCACGGCTCAAAGTCGAACTGGTCGATGTAATACATCCATCGACCGATCGTGCTAGTGACTGTGTCCTGCGCTTTGTAGAAGGTCAACGGATTGTTGTCCGTGTTCCATGTAAAACGCCGACGATCGAGAAGAAAGTGGTGCCACCGTTTGAGGAAGGGGAGGAGAAGAGATGGACAGAGGGAAAAGAGGAAGGGCAGGAGGAGGAGGACGAGTGGGAGGAGGAGGAGACATGGATGACGAGGAAGGGGAGGACACGAGGAAGGGGAGGACACGAGGAAGGGGAGGACACGAGGAAGGGAAGGAGACGAGGAGGCATGGAAGATGAGGAAGTACGAGGAGGAGGAGGAGACAAGGAGGATGAGGAAGGGCAGAAGGAGGAGGACGAACAGGAGGAGGACGAGTCAAAGGAGATGAAAAGGAGAAGGGAGGCGGAGACATGGAGGATGAGGAAGGGGAGGAGCAAGGTGAGGCAGTACTCCTGTATTTTTTTTTTCAATCTTGCTGATAATTTTGGCGGGGGGCCTCAAACGCACCATTTCGACCCCGGCCTTTTTTTTCTTTCTGAGGGGGTTGACGGGTCGTTCCGCGCACACGTCATGCGCCGCACGGGATCGGTTGGGTACGTGCGCCGCACGTAGGGAACCGCCCGCACGACGTGCGCTTGCAAGTATGGTCGGGCCTCGGGCATATCGGCCGATAGCGGGTGAGGTCCTTATGTTTCGGCATAACATAGGCCTCCCCGATCTTACCTTTCCTATCCCATCGCACGACCTGTGTTAAGCCCGCCTGCTTAGCATCCATCCATTAACTGCTTAACCTCCTCCTCCTGCGCTTTAATAACCACGTAGCCGGAACTCGCTACACACATACTCATCGTCGCCTCATAGTACACCTTGGGACACAATACCAAGGTCTCACGAGGGTTCCTATCCAAAGGTGTCAGCACCATACCATCCAGCTTCCTATTCACCCGATGCACCTCCATCACATCAAAGAACTTCGTCTCATGATTCGGAACAGCAGTCATACATGCCTCCACATGCAATCTCCTAACCAATGGTTTCGGTCCACGGAAATTTGTCCACCCTACCAGCCCACTGACGATCTCCTCCATCAGCAGCCTACCACGGTCAGGGTGAGCAAGTTTTGGTACATTGTTCGCATTCCCAATAAGGGGATGTACGTCATCCAGTTCCTGCAGTCGAACCTGCACGTGTCTGCCTATCCGTGGATAGGGTAAGCCTGCACAAGGGCAGGTTGACACATCAGCACGGGCAAATGCCCGCTGATTGTGTAAGAGGTCCGCAACCGACGGGTTTTTAACCCAGACAATTCGTACCCCGTTTCGCTCAGCATTCTTCACACAGATAGGGATATCCATTCCCTCGACCCCGTCATTTAGAAGCTTCCTCACCTCCACGCCAAGGATCCTATCATCAAATTTCAGTCTTACTGTCAACTTAGCATTAACGTTCCAACCAAACGCGTCCTCGATCGTCCGATTTATGAGTCGTCGTAGGTAGGCAGTCGTCGCTGGTTTTTGGAAGTCCTGGGCCGCTGCCATAAGCCTGATCAGGGCCTCAAGGCTGCAGTGCTGCAAAGCTTTGGTGCGTTGAAGGTTCCGTAGGATTGAAACAAGGAAGTTCTTGTCAGTGTTGATCTTTGGCGTCAATCTTCTTACGTGCAAGATTTCCAGGCCTGGGCCTTGCTCCAGTTCCTGCTTCCATTCAAACAATTTGCAGCGTCTCCCGTTGACCTTAACCTCAGACTTCCCGAAGGCTGATCTAATCAACTGCCAGCCTCCGCAGCTTCCCCCGCTTACATGCAACATGAGCTTACACTTACCAGACGACTCATGCTTTGATAAGATCTGAAAAATGTTAACACTCCATTCCTCTGATTCACTAATCCTAGTTCGAACTGGTATGACAGCTTGCAATTGGTGTCCTGCTGCCCCCCCGTTTCCCGCTCTCTGCCTTTCGTGTCTCCCTTTCCGCCTACGTTGATTACCTATTCTCGTAGATCCCTTACCCGTGGTGTTTAAAATTGGACACCAACGACGCATAACCGCACTTTCCATTAGCGTCAGCTCAGTATGCAAACAGCGATCCACGGGTAAAAGCACGTAGGACTCATGTCCAAACACCCTCCACCATCTATAGAGGTGGTGGTTCTTCTGACCACGTTTACGGACAGAAATGTGCTCCTTCCAGCGCACTTTACCACATCTACCAGTTTGCCCGACATATGGGGCCCGACACAATGGAGAAGAGAGAACGTAAACGCAACTATCAACCTCCGTAAAACAACGCAGTCGATACTTCCTATACAGGTTAACCCAGGAATCGACACATTTACTTAACCAACGAATTTGACCGTCGATTGCAAGTGTAATAATGACCAAGCAATACACCAAATCCACCGTTTCGTTATTGTCAGCACTCCTACGAAGATCGATAAGACATCGACATAATGCCCACAACTTACTCATTGTTCACGATTCATCTTCCCCTTCGTCATCGCTAGTCCTCGCGTCCTCCCCGGGAACGTCGTCGGTTCCCATGTCCGTTGCATCATGTTTGTCCTCTTCGCTATACACTACCTGTGTGCGTTTCTCTGTGATAGCCAAAATGGCTTGCATCTTTTTTCCTTCATACTGCACATCCTCCGCCAAGCACATATGCCTAAGCTCGTCTGCATTGAGATTAGCGAGTGCCTGTAGGTTGTCAGTGATGAACTTCAACTTACCCACCGATCCCGGTGCTGTGGGAATCTTCCTCCTCGTGGACCTCGGTGCAGGGGTCCTGTGCTGGGGAGACTTCTTCATAGCTGAATGTCGACAGCCTAACTGAAACCACCTGTCAGCCGTCCGTTTAGCTGGTGACTCCATCGGTGGGCTGTCCCCCACCGGTTTCTCAGTGCTCCGCTTACACTTCTTGGTAATAACGAGGTTTTCAGTCTTGCTGCTGAGAGCTTCGAAATCACTCTCATACGAATCTTGATACTCCTCATCGGACGAATAGGTCTCCACTTTCTGCTTTCCCTTAGCTTGCTCTCGATTTTCGTGGTCACGTCCATATCGCAGAGCATCCCGAATATCGCCCATGTGCAACGATATCTCCATGTTCATCTCCTTTCTCATTCGTTCCCTCTTCTTTTCGTCCCTCTTGAGTTTCTCCTCCTTCATTGCACGGCGTACTTCTGCTATACGTGCCTCTTCCGCAGCCCGTCGCTCCTCCTCCTCCCTCTTCTTACGTTCGTGCTTCTCAGCTTTACGTTTGGCTTTCTGCTCTTTCCTCGCGCTTTCTGTGTCGATGAACTCTTTCATCGTAGCTACCGAGGTGACGAGTTCCTCCACCGTCTTTCGGATTGCTGGATCCTCGGAGGTTGCCCGCTGCTCATGATGGCGTGCTTGATGTCGTTGTCTAATGTCCCTTGAGCAGACTTCACCTCCCAGCTTTGGGCACTGATTCCGATAGTGCCCCGATTTGCCGCATTCATAGCACACCGCTACGAAGCGCCGTGGCGGATCACGGCTCCTGTCCGGTTGGCTGGAACTACCATAGTGGCCCACCCGATCCCGTCGCCCATCGCCAGATTGGTCACATCCTCCATCATGTCCCTCATCACGGCCACGCTCGTTGTATCGATCCCGGCGGTTGTTGCACCCATAATCCTGAGAATTGGATCCCGACATAGTTGAGATCCAATGCACTCCTTAAACTCGTCGCCTTCGAATAAGACTGCTCCAGGTACCGTCAAAAGTGACCAACGGTCCGTGCACCAAAACCAAGACAACGGTTGCTTGATAGTAGTAGCAGTCCTTCGTGGCTAGTCCGCCGCTGCTTGATGTAGTTATGCACAATGAATCAGCCCATGCATATCGTTCAGATGCATCCTCCGGAGCTGTAGCTCGTGTAACTCAGGTAACAGTTTCAAAGCTTAGAAAGCTTAACTCCAAGCTCAAGTCCAAACTTAACTCCAAATTTAACTCCAAATATCGCCCCACAAAACGTGCTCACTCTCACCCAGCGTCTTCCAGCGGGTTCACAAGTGCCTTCTGCAAGGAACATGAATGTGGACGAAGCACAGAAATCCAGATTGCAAAATCACACTGAAGTCCAAGTAGTCAAAGCAAKAGYARATAGYACAATGGARCCGAGTAACCATCCATTTGAGAACGATACAGAAGAATCGTGAGTCAATGTCCAAGCCCAATCGGGCAACAGCAACAGCATAACCCAATGTAGCTCTCTCTCTTGAATGGCGCCAGGCACCCTACCTACTCTACAGCCTATCACTACAACTACAGCATGAAAGCAACCAGACAACTTGACGACCAGCGAGTGATGATGTCAACACCAATGCAGACCTCCTCTCCACCAGGTACGTCTTTCTCTTCTCCCTCACTCTCCCTTGTTATCCCACACAGCGCCCTTCACCTCCGAAGAACCACCTTCGCCCTTCACCCTCTCTGCGCCCACAGGCAGCCCGGCTATGGCCGCCAGCGCCCTGTGCCCAGGCTGCGCTCTACCGCTTAGCGCCAGCATGCTCTCCCTCAGCCTAGCGCAGCGCAGGCACACTCACAATGCAGCAGCGTGCCGGCCTTGCTCGCAATGGCCAAGATGCCTGCCCACTCGCACAATCTGCCTATATGCCTTGCTGTGTGTGGGCGGCCTGCCTTGAGCCTGCGCCTGGGTCCCAGTACCTGCGCCCAGGCCCAACACAGATGTGGCCCAGGAAGTACAGTTGCGCCCCTTGTGCCAGGGCTGTCGTCCAGATGCAGACCCTTTCCGGTTTCCCATTGGTCTGCTCAGCCTCTACGACGGCAATGCTGCTTTCCGATTGGCCAGCGTCCAATGTGTGATGTGTCGGCCTCCCCTGGCCTCTGCCCAGGGCTCAACCAACTGAGGCCCTGGGCTTAACTGCTTCTCGCAGGAGTCTGGGTTCCACGATGCACTCCAACCAACTGGCGTGCTGCAACTGTTGGATACCCACTTTACAAAAATGTTGAAAGAAAGGCCTGTTTGTGGATATTCTGACCTGCCTTCACTTAGGCCGGTCACATGGCTGGCCCGCCTTCACTTAGGGCGGGCACGAGGCTTGCTGGGGGCCTATGCCCAGAACATATGCATGTCGGCAAGGCCCCTTTGAGGGCTCAATCCTCACACTTCAGAAGTGTACTGATGAAATGATAGAAGTACACAAGCAAATTCCAAAAACAGCTCATGTACACTCAGGTACAGAGTACAAAAGTACACATGTACAAGATAGTAGATCAACAAATATAAATAATGGAATAATATTTTGAAATTTGAATACCATAAGATCAAGGCTGTAATCAGTGTAATGATCCTCTGTCATTTTTGTTGTTGTCATGCGACCTTCTTCCACTTTCCATGTTTTCCCTCTTGTCTTTTGTTTCTCTCTCTCTCTCTGTTCTCCCTCCCTCCCTACCTCTCTCCCCTCTCTCTGTTCTCCCTCCCTCCCTCTCTCCCTCTCTCTCTTTTTGTTTTTGTTTTTGATTGGTGCTTTTTGTTTGTGACGTCTCCTTGCTGCGGATCTAAAGGATTAAATCATTAAAGCCATGTGTGGATTTTTTCCTTGTGCGCACCGTCACAAAGCATTGTGGGGTGCAATGCTGTAAGGGTGAATTTACCTACAAATCTGGGCTAGCTGCCGGGCCGCCCGGGTCACCTTTGTTTCACTGGGTGGCCCGGCCGTGCGAGAACCAGCGAAGGGCCCAGCAAAAAAAAAAAAAAAAAAAAGTTAAAAAAGCGAAAAAAAACCTGGGTTAAGCCGACGCCCGGTCCAGACGGACCGGGCCAGACGGACTGGGGGGGTCCGCCCGGCAAAACCAGACGAGCCAAAAAACATCCCAGGATTTTTTTTTTTTTTTTTTTGAAGATGGGGTTGGAGTGCGCTCGCTG
>BFEA01000746.1:275392-293542 GCA_003427395.1 Chara braunii | reverse complement strand
AGCATTTTTTTTTTTTACTTTTTTTTTTTTTTTGATTGAATGATTGATTGATTTATTTATTTTTTTTGATTGAATGATTGATTGATTGATTGATTGATTGATTGATTGATTGATTGATCGGTGGGGAAGGGGTCGCCCTTCCCCACCAATCACACACACACACACACACACGAAAAATTAAAGTTTTCTTTTTTTTATTACATTTTTTTAAATTAAAATACTTAATTTTTGGTTTTTTATTTTTTTTAAATCAGAAAACACTTAAAAATAAATTAAAAAATGACCGCGTTGTAGGTCTCTTCAAACCCTACAACCACTTTTTTTTTTTTTTTTTTGGCCCATCAGTTTTTTTTTTTAAATGTGTGAAAATCTCGCCCACGGCCAACCGTGGGGCCGACCTCGGCGGTCGGGATCCCGACCGCAGGCCGAGATGGACCCCGCGGTCATGACCGCGGGTGATACATAGCACTGGAGCACTTGCAACACGCTCGCATGTTGGTGCGTGCCTATGATCGTGCTCGTCGTGCTGGGTCGAGTGCTCCCCCTCAGCCCACTGACCCTCCTCCTTCTCCTTCGGATGAGGAGACCGCTGAAGTCGAGCCTGCCTCATTTGAGGCAGACCTTTAACAGCAGCCGGATGCTTCTGAGTGTCCACAGCGCACTCGTCGTCGTCCTGCTCGATACGACGATTGACTCTGACTTATCTTCCCAAGTCCTTGACTTCTCAGTACTCCATCCACTCCTGTTTTGCTACTTCAGCTCGTCGACGTTGCGACTCTTCCTCGACGACATTCCAGACTTCTCATCATGAACGTCATCGGCAACTTCATGGACTTCATCACGATCAACTCTGCCTACTTTAGACGTCGTCACTCTCTTACCACCTTACCCTGTACAGTACCCTGGTTGTGTCGCATGATGGTCTCCCTTTGCCGGGTTCCTTTGAGTTGGGCTCTCCCTTGGTATACGCATAGGCATCGGGACCGTAGCGTTGCCCTGGCTTCCCAGCTTACGGATCTAGCTCCGACTTCCCTCACTTTAGGAGTCATTTGCATGATTCCCTTACCCATCACCTTTCTACCCTCTGTCGGCCCTCACGCCCCAGTTAGGCATCCTTGCATGCTTCATCTAGGTGCGCCCAGTATACCAGGCTCCCTTGTTCCCTTGCATGGTCGACCCTCCATAGCGGTCACCCCTTTAGTCGAGCATTACCCGCCCTGATGGTCTATCTGTTAGGGTCATTGGTTCTGTTCGCTCCCTGTTCCCTGCCCTCATTGAGCCTGATGACATGTGTTCCCATGTCACTATGTGTGGATGCCCTTAGGAGTTATCGACCCCTAGGCTCCAATCGCCACCCTCAGAGACCATCCCACCCTTTGGTTTGCGACACACTCCTCCCGTGACATATGGTTCACTTGTTGTTGCTTGTTGCTCTCAGACTGAGGCTACTGCGTCTGACATTTCTAGGATTTAGTTGTTCTGCTTTTGTTGTTCTTAGGACTTATACACTAGTCAGCTGTTTCCAGACTGAGGCTACTGCCTCCAACATTCTAGGACCTAGTTGTTATTACTTCCTGCTGTCCTAGGACATGTATGCTAGTTAGTTGCTTTTGCTTTCACTTAGGCTGTTAGTTGTGACATTGCTGTTTTTGTGACATTGTCTATTCTAGGTTGCATCGCATGGACTCAGCATGGAGCTTGCTCCGCATCCTAGACTACTCAGGTTTTCTTTCTCTTTGGAAGAGTTCCGCTTCTTGGCGGAAGCGTGCTTGTATCTAGGCGATCCATCACAGGCCGAGGCTCGTGTAGCGGACCTTTGGTTGGCCTGTGAGACCAGCCCCTTGGCCTGTTCTCACACGCCTGTGTTGTATTCGGGGCAGTCCAGTCCAGGCCGGTACCTCTATCGGTACCAGCCAGTCCAGTCCAGTCAAGTCAGTCCACTGGGGTATACCCCAGTTGTTGTATGTTTTCGGATTCATTCTGCATTCGCACAGTTTGGAGTACGTGCGTTGGAGTCTGGCGTGGGAGCTCCCCTTCTTCCTCCATCTCCATCTCTGTCCCAGGCGGAGCACCACACCTGGTGGGTCCGCCACAGTGCGTGCGGATTGCCAAGATGGGATTGGGATTGAACCTGTTCCGTGCGCGGGTTGCGAATCACCTTCCATAGTGAGTGGATTGGGGGTTACGAAGACGGAATCACCCCCCCCCCTACCCTCTTCACCCGAATAGAATGCCCGGTCATTATAGCTGCATATGGCACAACTTTCAGTCCAGATGCAGCGCTAATGACCGGGCGGTCTATTCGGGTGAAGACGGTAGCCAATCTAGATTGCTAATATCGGGTCCCCCCCTATTGCGATCCAATCTGTGGCTATGGGACTCGTAGGATCCTGATTGGATCCTGGTTGGATTACCCCCCTTACCACTCCTGGGCTACAATAGGCTGGATGGCCTACAGAACGAGGGCAGGGCGGGGTGGGTGCAGGTTGCCAAGCGGTGGGGATCATATCATGCTGCCAACCGCGGGGTGAGTGTGAGTTGGCAAGTGGGGGACTTTACCATTTTTAAAATTATTTTTTTGAAGAAGCCCAACCAATTCAATTACTTGTCAAATCTGGACAGGACAGCCTTTCAGGCCTTTTTTATTGTCATTAAACCACCAGTACCTTCCGAAACACTCTGCCGAACCTTTTTTTTTTTTTTTTTTTTCCGGAAAGCTTGACAATTTATATTATATCAAAAAGGGACGAGGCCGGGGACCTCACAATTCGACCCGGAGTTATCCTGGCAGCTTCAGCCAGTTTAGCTTGCGAGCAAAGCTAAAATCGAGAGCCTGATTTATCACAGTCTTAATCTAACTGGAAACCGGGTCCAGCATCCCGTGCTAATAAAAACTTTCCAAAAAAATCACCTTGAAGCGCATGTGAAAAAGGGAACGTGGAGGCTCCACAAACCAGCAGTGGCATTATCCCTTGGATCTGGAGGAAGTCCGAGGAACCAGCTTAGATGTAACCAGATCAATTGAATACCTGAGGCACAGGGAGGATCGACGTTGCTTACTGCCACCCCCCCTACTTCACTAACCTGGACAAACCTCCTCAACCAGCCCTATTGTGACACCTACCCTCGGGCACTGCAGACTCTCCCATTTACTGAGGTTTCCACCAGGTGTTCACTTCCATTATGCCTTTTGGCGAGATATGTGCAAACTTATCCTCCCTGGCCCAGGTTCTGGCAAACCAAGATCTGCCTTTACCATGAAGGTTCGTCGGTTCAACCCTCGTTGCCAATCTGCCAGAATCAGCAGGTGGATACTGTTCTTGATCTGGTGCTGTTGCTGCTGAATGCTGATTTCTTCATTCTTGAAAACCGCCGAATTCCTTGCTTTCCAAATGACCTGCATGATAGCACCTTTGCAGGCCAAGGCAACGTACCCCCAGCCCTCAGAAAACGTGGAATTCGAGTTTGGGAGCGAACAGTATAGTACCCAATCATCTGTCCACGAAAAGGAACCTTGCGTTAATTTCGTCCATATTGTAGCCCACCACAGCCACACTGCATCTGCCAGTGGGAAATGAACCCAAAGGTGAGCATTTGATTCCCACCCCCAGCGACATCTGCTGCATCAGCCTGCATGTAAGGCGTAAATCCATGCCCCGAGAAGCCACACAGCCACACTGCATCTGCCAGTGGGCAATGAACCCAAAGGTGAGCATTTGATTCCCACCCCCAGCGACATCTGCTGCATGGAAGGGGTAAATCCATGCCCCGAGAGGCCAACCAAACCGTAGTGGGAACCACTTGCAGCGCTTGCGCCCATAGAAGACTAGAATCCTGTTGAGATGGAAGATTCTTCAAGATTCGCCATAAGTTCTGCCAGTTTGGCACCCCCGCCGATGAACCCTTTTTTTATTTCGTACCGAGCCTGTTCGGCCTTTCAGTTGACGCTCACTGCCTTCCACTAATAATTGAGGAAGGCCCTCTAAATTGTAGCCTGCCATTTTATTTTTTGGACGTTGGCCTCCTTTGTGCACATCTTTATTTTCAGCCAGCCACGGCCGATCTGACATTCACTTCCACTGTTCACGGATTGCTGCTTTGCGCATTGGCTATGTTGTTTCTTTTTTTTCTTTTTTTTCTTTTTTTTTTCTGCCGCCTCCTACTATTTACCAGGTCTGCTTCTGGTACCTCTGTGGGTCTTGGGACTCTGTGGTGGGACACGATTTCCTCAAGCCCCCCGTGCAGTGGTCGTTGGGTTGGAACTTGGAGCGGTCGTCCTTGGGTTGGGCAACTTGGGAGATCGTGCTGGGCCAACGCAGTCTGCTTCGTCGTGGAGAAGTGCGTGATCCCATGGCAATGCATCTAGGGGGAGAGAGAGAGAGAGAGAGAGAGAGAGATGGCGATGCATCTATGATTACAGTATTACGGGGAACCCCGTAGCAGCCACCTTGGTGCTCAAGCTTCCAACGAGGGAACATGCGGGAGCTGCACCCACCAGCAGGTGGGATACCCCTGCTACAGCAGGTGGGCGATACGGGCGGTAGCATCAGGACCGAGCTTCTTTGATGGGCCAGTCACTGCGCCTCCCCTCAGGTGGTGGTCCCCTCCCCCCATGAACATCAGCAGTAGCTGCTCAATGGCACTCGGGGGGACCAAGGGCCTAGGCCACTTGGGATTGAACCCAAGACCTCCTGAATGCCACTTGCGTGCCTTACCAACGAGCTATGCAAGTCATCCTTGCGCAGGGGCCATGCTAATCTGTGTAGCCTTCCAGTAATAAAAAAAAAGTGATAATAGAAAAGCAAAAAAAAAAAACCGTGACGAGGAACTGGTACAGCCTTGCTCTCGCACCACAGCTGTGGTGCAAACCTACCCCGTGGGCTGGGGAGAGATCCGGGTTGGTTGGTGTTCCCCCGTACTATAAATAGACTAGTGAGAGGACGAGATAGATGCGTACTACCAAGAAAGATGAAATTACCGGATGTCCTGAAGGGCGGGGCTGCGCTCTTCTGTGCACGCCGAAGGCCGAAACTGAGGGCGTACTCATACTACCAGTATCTCAAATGTATCTGACTGCATTCACGCCATACCTGGATGTATCTGGTCACAGCTCCATCCAAAAATACGCAAAAACGTAGTAGTGTGAGTATGCCCTGAATGACGCAACCGAGCACCACCGCGAGTGCGCTCGCCCAACCACAGGATCGATCCGGAGTCACAAAAATGAGTGAGCTATAATTGCACTACGGGCCAAGATACAGTTTCGAATTGCAGATTTGGTAATGCATACAACCCAGCTCTCTGGCCAGGTGGGGTGCCCCAAGTGCAATTGCAACCTGTATCTTGCCCCATATATAGTGCAATTATAACTTCGTTTTTTTTTTTGTGACTCTACTGAAGCTAGCGCAATAATTTTTCTTTTTCATTTCATTTACAAGAAAAGATTACCTCTTGTTTATTTTACTTGATGCTGCGGATCGAGTACAACGGAGTAGAAGACGGAGTACAACCTCCATACAAAAGAGTACAACGCCAGGTGATTTGGAGATTGTATATGGAGTGTGCGTTGTGAGATTGTCAGACTCAATTCCTGGAGCGTGCTTTGGGAGATCTGCCAGCTTCAACTTTTTCGCTAGTGCTTCAGGACAAGTGGTAGCATGACGTCATCATCGTCCACCGTCTTTTCTGCTCTTGAATACTTGTCTGTTGAGCGCCTGTTCTCTATTTGAAAGACAGCGGGTAGTTGTGTCTGTGACTCGGGAGTGGAAGTGGTTTGGGTGACGGGCGGGCTAGTTCTCCGTGTGAAAGAGAGTGGGCCTGTGCGGAAACGGTTTTGGTATGACGGGAGAGCTGTTCTCCATCTTTTTTTTTTTTTTTTTGGAAAAGCATTGACAAATTTTATTGCAAAGAAAAACCATTGGGACGAGGCCGGGGACCTCACAATTCTACCCGGAGTCATCCTGGCAGCATCAGCCAGTTTCGCTTTCGAGCAAGCTCGATAATCTGTGTCTCTCTAGCCAAATACACTTCCTGCTCGACAACTGGAAACCGGGTCCAGCGTCCCAACTACAAAAAAGCTTCCCAAAATTAAAATCCTTAAAGCTCAGAAACAATTTTGGAAATTTAGACAAAGCTACCTCCTTTGCCCTTGGGCGTTAACTTGAATATACCAGAAGGGCAAGGGACACCGTCCAGCTATCTTCAAATACAAAATCAAACAACGGGCTTTTCACAATCCACTAACCATCCAGCTTACTGGTAGATCCTCCCATCAGGCAACTGCGGCCTCTTTTATTAGTAACCATTCCTTGCTCACGAAAAACCATTCCGTCTCGCACAGAGAGCAGTCCAATCCCACCCTGGGCCTAAAACACGGCCCCTGTTCTCTATCTTGAAAGAGAGCGGGCTTGTGGTGTGAGTCGGTTGGCACTTTTGACGACAGCGTTCTTGTGCTCTAGCGGTGTTGGAGCTATCTGACTGTACAGAGTAACGACTTTGGAGCTATCTGACTGTACAGAGTAATGACTTAGACTACGTGCCAACGTTTTTAAATGTGGGATGCTGGCGAGAAGCTTTTGATGGTAGGTAGCACGGTAGGTTCTTGTTTCGTTTGTGGCGTTCTTTGTTGTTTTCTGTCGTGACGAATTGGGTCAGGGTTGTTATTTTTTCACGAGTAGTATGTTTGGTTTTGGTGCTTTCGAGGAAATCCTTGGTTGTGGTACGTTTCCAGTGCTTTTGAGGCAATCCTTGGTCGCGGTACGTTTCTTGGAATCCTCGGCGGCGGTTCGTTTTCCTTTCTTTTGTTGTGTTGCTTTCCTTTTCAATCGTACGCTTTCTGGTTTTGGCAGTTTTCTGTCGTCTTTATTGACCCTGTTCTACACGCTTTGGCGCTATTTCGGAATTTTCGTTTGTAGTACTTTTGTTCGTCATCTTTTAGTTTCTTCTGTTTTTGTTAGTTTTTCGGATTTTAGGGATTTTACTTTCTACTGGCTTTAGGGTCCCTATTTTTTAGGTCTATTTGTTTTTCGTTAGGTTTTCGGATTACGGTACTTTTTCTTCAGTGAACCTGGATGTGTTCTATTCTACGATGCACAATCACATAAATCTCCCTCAGACACAAACACGTCCAGATTTTCTTTCTGCACCTCTCCAAAAACACGGTCAGATTCTCCACAAACACATCTGATTCAATTTGGCCGTCAAAACATCGTGTGCTTGGCAGCGGGAACTCATCCCCTGGTACTAATCGCTGTAAAAAATTCTCTTCTCTAAATTTCACTAAACAAACATACATACCATCTGCGCAAATAATCCACTTGATTTTCACTACGAAGGAGGAGAACGGTTTGCCGCATCACTATTAAGTTGTATTAACCGCATCATTTTACTTATTAATTTATTATTTTTTGGGGGGGGGGAATTTACCGCATCATTATCACTATCAAGTCATATTAACCGCATCATTTTACTTATTTACTTATTATTTTTTTTGGGGGGGGAATTTACCGCATCATTATTTACCTTAGTCCCGAACTTCTATCAGTTGCAGTATGTCACACCATAATTCCAACAAAAAGAAAAAAGAGGACCATCATACGTGATTCCACCACCTCCACAACAGCATGCTTTCGAACTGCACACAACAGATCGTCCTGCAAACTGCAAAAACAACAATCTTCAGAAGTGAAAAAAAAAGGGGGGAAAAAAACAGTCCATAAAGACATGTGTGCAACTTTTCTCGTCAGTTCGTCTCCGCCTCTTTGTCATCAGAGACCCCTTTCAATCGAAACTCTTTTATTTATTTCTTTAACGGCCCGATTGTCCACGAATCAGATGTGAACTCAGTGCACCAGAAGCACGACTGACCGATGTAAACTCGCCAGAAGCACCACTGACTATACTACTCCCGCAAAGTGATACCATCTTTCATTTCCCGGAACTTCCCAGAGAGACGCAACAACAAATTACTTATTGAAGTCAAGAATTTCCGCATTAGGAATGAAGCAACTTTTTTATTATTAACAGCCAGTAGCTATTAGCCACTTACATCTCCGACGATTCCGACTTAAAAGACCCCTTTCTAATCACTATTTTTGCTTCTTCGAGCACCCCTCTATATTGTTGAAGCCCGGCGATCATCCCTCGTCAGCCTCTAAAGCCGCCATAGTTGTAACACACACCCGTCCAAAACGCAACGGGTACATTTTCTACARCAACATCCATCTCCTCCATCGCCGGCATTTCCGTCAAGATTCATGCACGGGTACATTTTGTACAGCAACATCCATCTCCTCCATCGYCGGCATTTCCGTCAAGATTCATGCACGAGTACATTTTGTACAGCAATATCCATCTCCTCCATCGCCGGCATTTCCGTCAAGATTCATGCACGGGTACTTTTTGCACAGCAACATCCCTCTCCTCCACCGTCGGCACTCTTAGCAAGTTTCATGCAATAGGCACGACTTCTACGATCGCACGTTTCTCAATCTCCTCATCAAGGAGAAGTCGATTAATCAAATTCTCTCCGCACCAACAAGCCCGACCGTCACGTGGAATGCTCTCTACCCCAGTTACTTCGATGACCGGTGAGGCCCTTACCAACAAACTCACCGCACTTATACCGTTACGTTTCGCAATGCGTTGTACAGTAAAACTAAACCGCTACCGGGTGATAATCCTCTTTTCACCGAGCTTCGAACACTTCAGTCTTACTCACTGAAACTTGGCTAACCTACACCGTCACCTGATGGTAATTCATTTTCACTGAGCTGCATAGCTAGCAGAACTTTACTGCGATAGGTGTGACTCACTATACCCGTAAAACAGCGCCACGGCTAACAACACTGAATTTACCGAACTAAAAACCCGCCCGTCAGATTAACTCTAGTTAAACGTCAAGGAAGATTCACAGTTAAAACGTCTAAGAAGACGTGATAAGCATGCTGCCATCAACGTCAACATTCACGCTCTCCACGGTTGACCACACTGCTTGACCAACTATGAACCAATGAACCACCGGTAAGATTAACACCAGACTGACTTAATCGCAGACTGACTTTGACGCAGACTGACTTTGAGCGTCAAACGTACGGACGCTACCATGCGGGCATTAAATCAAGATTCACGGCAATTTCACGCTCCACCACAAATCCCTACCCAGTCTAGACTGAAGAGGCTGTAGAGCCATTTTTTTCCCCCACCCTAAAAAATCGACCGTCTACGGTCACTGTCCGTTTGTCATCTGCGGCGGTCGATTTGTCATCTGCGTCGGTCGATTTGTCATCTGAGTCGGTCCATTTGTCATCTGCGTCGGTCGTTTTGTCATCTGCGTCGGTCGTTTTGTCATCTGCGTCGGTCGTTACGTGCGTAGGTCGATTTGTCATCTGCGTCGGTGACTCACGTGCGTCGGTCGATTTGTCATCTGCGTCGGTGAGTTACGTGTACGACGATACAAGTCAGCAGGATCTGATGCAGGGGCTGCCAACCCCACAGCGACGGTTGAGTCCAGCCGCACTGCGGCAAACCCCCCTTTAAACTTCGTCAACCCCTGTCAAATTCTCTCCATCTTTGACATTACTCCTTTCGCATTGACCCCTAAGCAACACCCCCCCTTTATTAGACCCTTCGACCCTCCTGGTCAGAATATCACTGTGCAGCGCCGCAGTAATTCTCCCGTCCCGAAACACAACCCCGCCTATTTCATGCATGCCAGCCCGCATTACCCTGTCTTCTGCCGAACAGTCTGGGAAAACTTAAACGGCCTTCCCCGTGATCGTCTGCCTAGTGCGGTCCAGCATCCCCCCCATCTTACGTTGCAACTTGTAGACCGACTCTCCCCCAAGCGGCATCGGCCCTCGGTAATACCGATAAAGCCAGTAGGCGCTCACCGCCATGGCCAGGAGGAAGCCGCCGCCGCCCAACACCACTGCGGCGACGGCGAGGAAGAAGAGCACGACCGGAATCCACAGCGGTGCCGTCAACAGAATGACAGGCGAGAAAAAGAGCAGCAGCCCCCCGCCAATAACGACGACGGGGGTCCCGACAACCAGGAGCGCGCCGATGCCGAGGACGGTGGCAGCGGCCAGGGCGAAGAGCGCCAACCCCTGCTTCATCCGACTCATGCCTCTGAACCAGCCGATCACCCCTCTCGCGGGCTTAGGCAGGTGACCCTCCAGCTTGGTCAATCGCTCCTTCGTCCACTGAAAGACAGCCAATCCCGCCAAAGCAGGACTCCAGAGAGGGAAAGTGAGCGCCAACAGCACCACAGCCACAGGGCCCCAAAAGGGGGAAGTGACGGCAGTCACCGGCAGAGCCACCGCGGAAAACAAGCCTAACAAGATCAAAGCGGGGGGGGTAATTACCGCCAAAAACAGGCCCATCACAGCAAGCAGGAACCATTGAAAATAAGTCATCTGCCGAAATCGAGTCAACCATCTGCTGAAGGGATCAGGCATAATGCTCTCTATAGTCATCGAGACATACCTCGACGCTCCCTCGACCATCTCCTGGCCCTTCTGTGCAGCATTGAGCATCATTGAGGCCATCTTCGTAGCGGTTCTGAGCGCCAACAAAACGACAAAGATATCCCGATCAGGCTCGGGATCGGGTGGAGGACCCCCTCCTCCTTCCCGCCCCGCTTTCTCACCCGTCCTCTGCTTGTCACTCATAAAGCAAACGCCCTTCTACGGATTCGTCACCCCCCCCCCCCCCCCCCCCCCCCCCCCCCGTCTCTCCTCCCCCCCCCTCCCCCACTCCTCTCCTCACGCAACTACACCTCGTCAAAATTGTGTCCGCCTCAAACTTGACCAAAGGCGAACTCGGGTATCAACTCAACTCCAATGCCACGTTAGTGACGTCAACACAAATACGTGATCGAAGTCGAACTCGTCCACAGAAACCTCAAGTCAAACTCGTATCCTGAAAGCTGTGGATGAGAGTCAACCCGAGAGTCAAACCTGACGCGCAATTGACCAAAAGTGAAGACCGCCGTCGGACTCCGATACCCAACAGCCCGGCCTGAGCCAACCTCCAGAGTTTAAACCAAACACACGCGCTAGAATCCCGACAACTCCAAGATCCAAGACGGTCTCCGGGAGTCACGACGACAACCCTCAGTCCCGAAGATCATGAAAGTCAACGCCAAAGTCAACCCTTGCGCGGAATCTGGCATTAGACTCACACTGGAGCGCACAACCTCGCAGCGGAACTGCTCCGCATTCAGCGCGCGAACCGCGTTCCACCGCAGCGGACCAATGGCGCCGACAACACTAGGCGATCCCTGCTCGTGCGCTCAAGAAACTACGGATATGGCGCCCGCTGGACTAGTGCAAGAGGCAGTGATGCCTACAATCGGTAGTGGCGCCCTGTGACAGACGCATCGGAATTATCAGTAGGCGGACTAATCACAGAAAGAATCTCTGAACTCGTACTGAATACAGTGGAGTCCGCGAATATATACGACTTGTTAGCGACGCTCTTTGCCAGGAGCTCGGGGGCAAGGTCCCACTACGATACGAAACAGGGTTGGTGGTAATGCCCGAATGTGATCGGGCACAAAACACTGCACGATCCTCTGCTTTTCTGCATGCCCCTCTGGAACACGTCCACATTCAGGGGGTTGATACAACCCTCTTTGCTAGTGGGACCTGACCCCTGGAATCCTCCAGAAACAACAGCCGCTCTTGAGGAGGGCATGCGGTTCTTTTTGTTGTTTGACTACTTTTTTCTTTTTACTTTTGAAAAGGGGCGACGTTTGAGTAGACTGGAGACTTGGCCCGCCCCTGACTGGAACTTCGTGATTCATTGTCTTTTCTTTTTGGCCTTGGGCACTGGGACTCGTTCGTTGATTTGCATAAGTGCCCCTCCGACTTCCATTTATTTGCTGTATGCCCCTCCAACGGCCGACTTACCCTGTCGTGCCCCTGGGGCCTCTGTAGTTTCGTGCAGGCCCCTGTCACTGAGGGGTGCGCCTTTCCAGGATGCCCCTGTGGCCGTTGGTAGCACTCACGGCCTTTCCCCTGGCCATGGGTGGCGTGCTACCGGGGCATGCTGGATATTTGGAACCAGTACCGGTAGGGGCATATAGAACATATTTCAGGCCCAAAGGACGCCAGGGGTTCTTGGGAAACTCCAATTGCTGTCAAAGGGGCGCACCAGGGTACGCCGGCCGTCAGAGGGGCACGACAGGGTACACTGGCCGGCCGTCAGAGGAGCGCGACAGGGTACGTCGGCTGTCAGAGGGGCATCCTACGAATAAATGGAAGTTGGAGGGGCATTTCAAAACTTTTCCCAAGAAAGAAACCTTCACATAGGAAAAAAGAAAGAAGGGGAGAGAGCGGGAGATAACATCTTTCCTTGTTATTTCTTCCTCAGAGGGCGACGGCCCGACCTCAGAGGCTGTAAAGTCCCGCAGGCGGGACTTAAGACTTGGGGCCTACTGGTATTTGCACTACTCGCCATCCACCAACATTTCAAAATTGAGTCGAGATGCATTTGAAGGGTACAACTCTGGTAAGAATGCCAGGCGGGGGGAATCCACCATGAAAGATTGCATCGAGGGTGAGAAGAAGGTCCAGTAAAAGGCGCAAACAGCAGCGGAACTGCTACCAATGGGCTTAGCTCAATTGGTACACCAACGAACTGATACAATCAGACTAGAGTTCGAATCCAGATACAATCAGACGACCAGAACTAAATCATTGTGAATTACGTGGGGCCGGTCAGTTCAATGATGATTACCCAGGACCATTCCAAATAAAATAGGAAAAGAAGAGGCCGAAGATGATGCCAGATCTCATAGGAGTGAGTCGAGAAGGTGGGCCGCAGGCCCGCACACTGTGGGAAAATCGAGGGTGGGCAGGTCCGCTTCGCCAAAAAGGCAAGGAGAGCGACTCAAACTCCGTAGGACCTAACCCTTGTGTTTCTGCACAGGTTTGCACATGCAATGAGTGCTGCGAGCGGGCGTGGACTGGATGGCAGTGCCATACCTCCGTTCACCGTTCACGGGGTCTGTGGACGGAAACCGGTCATGGAGTTCACGACATGGGAGTTCATGGAGTTCACAGAGAGCGGATCGTTTTTTTTTTTTTTTAGGCCGGGGGGTGATGTTTTTTTTTTAATTTATAGGAGGGGGGGGGACATCGGAGGGTAATTCCTGATAATTAAAAAAAAAAAAAAAAATCATCACGATGTGGGGCTTGAGGCGACAGTACCTGAATGAGCCCCCCCCCGAAAACAAAAAAGAACACCACTCTTTTGTGGCCGGCCCGTTCATAGTGAACGGCCGTTCACAAAAAAAACACCAAATGAACGGCCGGTCACGTTCACAGGTCCGGCACTGCTGGACGACGCTACTCGGTAAACTTCACAAGTTCTCGCCACAGGCCAGGCCCCTGTGGCTTATACTGTCACCGGCCAAGGCAGTGGTACTGGTGGGCCTGGCGAGGCGGTTTTTCAGCCTGGGTGAGTGTCACATCGCCTGTTGGTCCTCCATTGCTTCAGGTGATAGTCCTCCGTTGATTCAGGTGGTTGCTTTGTCTGTCGTGGATGTTTGGAACTTGTCGTGATGGTTGTAGTTGTTTCGTAGCGAGGTCATTGATGATGTCCGTGAATGGTTGCGATTGAGATTCCGATTTCGTCTGTCAAGAACTAGTACCATCTGATGTACCAACCCACGATAACCGCTCTGAAGGAACTGGGTTGTTGAAACTGCTTCCAATTGCGGTTGCTGTCGTTGGCACAATGCTGCCCAGGACCATTCCAAATAAAATAGGAAAAGAAGAGGCCGAAGATGATTCCAGATCTCATAGGAGTGAGTAAAAAAGGTGGGTTGCAGGCCCGCACACCTGCTAGACTGTCCCAAATCCCTCCATCATCCCGCAAGTGACTGCGTCGTCTTGCAGGGAATAGTGGAGCAAGCGAATGAGTGATAGCAGCTGGAGGTAGAAGCGAGCGACTCTCATGGTTGAAGGAAGATACTATGTTGGTCTTAGTGTGATAATCAGTGAGTTTGGGGCTGGAAAATGAAGAAGATGTTTCTTGCTTTGAACGAATGGCTTGATCGCAACGAAGTTGAGAGAAGTTGCATGACTTGCTCTGACTTTGATATACTGTGCTTCATAAGTACTCAGTGGCTTGTTGAAATTGAGAGTCAATGCCGAACTTTTGACGCTGAAGGGCTTCCAATGGTTTCCCCGTCAACAATTGATGTTGTGGTGAACTGCTTGAGTGGCTGCTTTCGACTGCTAGGTAGGGATTGAGAAGGTGATCATTGTCAGAGTAGTAGGGTTAAGCTGTGTAGTTCCCGAACATGTTCGCAGCTTTTCTGAACATCCGAACATGTTCGGGTGTTCAGCTGAACGCCTCCCGAACGTGTTCGGCCGAACATATTGCAAAAAAAAATAAAAAAATAAAAATAAAAAATTGGATTTTAATTTTTAACTCGAGTTTGGTTACGAATTTGAGCATACCTTCCGGGCAAAATTGTTTGTATTATTATTTTATATAACATATATTGTTTTCAGATTTTTTGGAGAAATCACCACGGGTCTGGTCCTTGGCCTCTACAACACCCTGGACTTAAAAAAAAAAAAAAAAAAAAAAAAAAAAAGGATCTTCTGCTAGAACGTGGAATAATACACAGCCATATGTTTTGTCTTTTGTGCATGTGGTGAGTGGAAGCCCTTAGGGCCACTGCACGTATTCCTAAAAAAAGAAAAACGAGAAAAAACAGAAGAAAAATGAGAAAACAAAAGAAAAACGGGAAAACAACAGAAAGAAGAGGAAAAAAAAAAAACGAGAAAACAGAGAATTTGTGACCCATAACTAAGATGCACAGACTGCCACAGACCTGAATTCGAATCCAAACTATATATTCTCGGGCCACAAAGGCATTCTCCAAGTCTCTGCTCCATGAAGGGTCCTTGCTAATCCGTAGGGACCCTTCGGAAATGAGACTGGACGACTTGATTGCAGCATTTGTAAAAAAAAAAAAAAAAAAAAGGAAATGCACCCACATGCACATACATGTGCTCACAGTCTTGGGGTATGGGGTGACCCTTACTTTTTTTCTCTCTTGCAGTTCGAATTTCGGGAGGGAGGGGCATGTTTGGCCACCTCACCCTGTTAGTAGGGGTCAATTTGTTTTTCTTCTTTTTCTTGTTTTTAGTGTTTGGGCGCGTAGGGCCACGTGTCCGAGGCCCAACGTGCCGGTTCCGTTTTTAAAAATTCAACGGAACACCCCCGTTTTTGCGTTAAACGCGATTTAATGGGGGCCCCCAGGCCCGTTGAACGGGTTCAACGACGTTGAATTTCGCCTATTCTCCATTCATAGGACACACAGTAACCAGCATCTCAGGCAACCAACCCAAAAAAATCTCCTCCTCACTTTTTGGATCCCGCAACCTTATCATAAACCTCCCTCCATGGCGGTCCGTCTTCGTATATCCGGGTCGCACCAACCCTCAGTCAAAGTCAATTTCCCTATACTGTAGCCTCAACCCCTCTCCACACCGCTCCCAACTTTCCCACAAATATAAAAACGCACCCCCATACACAGGGGTTAAGATCTTTAGGAAATCGTATCGAGAGTATACTCTGCACACTCAGTGCAGAGGGGTGTAATTGAGGAATCTGCGAGACCGATGCAATGAGAGAAGCTGAGAGTGGTGATTAGTTATATAACGGGGAAAGTGAAAGTTATGAAAGGGTACACTCTGTTCGGGTTTGGTGACCGAACCTGAACGTTCGGGACCGAACGCGAACGAGCGCCGAAACTCTCCGAACACGAACATAAAAATATTTATAATGGCTGTCCTGTTGGGATAGGCCACCTACCCTACCCATCCCCACGTTAATACTCCCAGCACACCCCCTTTCCCTACTATCTTACCTCAGTGTGACCAGCACTCAGGACCATCACCGGGTGATCACCCTACCAGTATTGAGGGCAACTTCGACCAAACAACATTTTACTTGTTGTTGTGCAATTATCTCATTGGGTGAAGCCCTCCTTCAATCACAAGGTATATGGAGGGTGTCAGGATCACTGCTGTCGAAAGTCTGGCGGTTACTTTGTTCACTGTTTTTGCAACCACCACCATCAGATCATTTGTGATCTGATGGCTGGGAAGCACTCTGCGGTGACTTCCGGTGGGAGGTCTCCGTTTCTTTTTTTTTGTGGTCTTTTTCCTGTTTTCTCAGCCCAGAAATTCGTAATAAACCTGTCTGGCCGCTACCACCTAGTGTCACACTGGATCGGCCACGCTTCTATCGGACTGCTAATGGGACCACACCCCAGGGGCATGGTCCCATTAGCAAACGGATTGGAGTGTGGCCGATCCAGTGTGACACTGAGTGGCAGCGGCCTGACATATTCATTACGAGTTTCTGGGCTGATAAAACAGGAGAAAGGCAAAAAAAAGGAAAAAAGAAACAGAGACCTCCCATTGGAAATCACGGCAGAGTGCTTCCCAGCCATCAGGTCATTTGATGGTGGTGAATACAACAGCAGAAAATGCAGCAGGCCAAATCAGGGAGTCTACCCAACAAGATTACCTACACAATGCAGGCCAAAAAATATGTTGTTTATGGTTTTGATTATTGTACATCCTTGAAAGATCTACAATCCTATATTTTTTATTTTATTTTTCTGTTTTTTTTTTAGCCCTTAAAAAATCTCTGTGAAACCCAAAAAAAAAAAGACTCATGTCATTTTTTGTTTTTATTTTTTCATTGTGCTTATGTTTTTTATGTTTTAAAAATATATTAAAAGCTCAAAAAATAAAAATAAAAACATGGGGTCGTAGACCTAAAAAAGATCTACGACCCCATATTTTTTATTGTTTTTTTCGATTATGTTTAAACTAGGAAAAAAATCATTGCGGAACCCGTTTTTCCCCGTCCAACGCGCGTTCAAATGAAGATTGAACGCGAATTCAACGCGCGTTGAATTTTTCAACGTGAAACCCGCGTTAAATCCAATTTCGGACATACAGGCTGGGTAGCTCTGGATGTGTTGGGCAAGATTTGGGGAATGGTTATCTCTTTCGGCCTGTGCAGGGAAACAAACCATTGAGTGAGAGTGATTTCAATATCGGATATATAAATGATTTGGAGAGGCATGGGTATTTGAAGGGGAAAGTTGTCATAGTTTTCGCATAGGAGGGGTGCAAGCGGGAATTGAAGAGGGTTGGAGTTTGGGAGAGATGATGTGGCAGGGTACCTGGAGTTAGGAAGAGACGTTTATGCAGTATGGTTATGGGATGAGACATGGATGGAAGGGGGGGTTGATGGATAATTAAGGGAGGATGAAGATTGTCGTCAAACCAAGGATTGCAGAGTTGGGAACGAGGTTACTGACTCAGGGACTGGGGAGGCTGGAGAAAGTGGAAGCAAGGATGGTGAAGCACTTGATGATGTTGAGGTTAAGGATACCAGGATACCGTGAGGTTTTTTGTGATGAGGGTAAGATGAGGAGGTAAGGGGCGAGGCTTACATTGATTTTTAAGAGGATGATGAAGGAGTACGACAGAAGAATATACATATATATATATATATATATATCGTCACAAACAGAACTGTCCGGTAAACCGTTGGAAGAGAGAGAGAAGAGGACAACAAACGAGGGGCTGTGACAAACTGTTTCGTCGGAGTTTCACGGACTCATCAGGAGGCTGAACCCTCAACAGTCTGCAAAATCCCCTCACTGATTACACTGTAAATGATAATCTACCTTAACCAAAATCAAAGTAGACTATCACTCACCCACACCAGATGGAAAACTCTACAGACTGTCGGTTCACACCCCATCACAAGCCAACAAAACATCCACGAAACAAAGAAAGGTCTGTCATAGCCAAAAAATACACTCCAGACATGTCGTTGACACTAGAGGCACAGCATGGCCGCCTAGTAACGGCCCCGACCACTACCGTTCGACCTGACCCAAAAAAACCATAGCAGGAAGCTAGCGAAGTCGTAGCATATATCGTCACAAACAGAACTGCCCGGTAAACCGTTGGCAGAGAGAGAGAAGAGGACAACAAACGAGGGGTTGTGACAAACTGTTTCGTCGGAGTTTCACCGACTCATCAGGAGGCTGAACCCTCAACAGTCTGCAAAATCCCCTCACTGATTACACTGTAAATG
>BFEA01000746.1:264497-269497 GCA_003427395.1 Chara braunii | reverse complement strand
GCTAAGGTCATCCACGTCGGATTCCGAGCTCTGTAATGAGCGGCGAGATCTGATTCGAAAACGAGACCCCACGTGCATACCTTCGCCCTTCCACTCTAAAAGACGGTCTGTGGCCCACGCGAAGATTCATTGATATTCTTTGGATTGAATGAATGTTTGGAAATTATGCGCATTTGTTTCTTTTCCTCGCGACGATGACAATTTCCCACTAAGTCGGAACCACGCGAAGCAGCGAGGGACTTCACTTCCGTATGTTTCCCCACACTCAATTTTCAAAAATCCTTGGCACATCCCATTTTTGTTGTCTTTCAGAGCCTATGACRCACAACTTATCACTCTGACCGGAAGATAGACCAGGGCGTGAGTTTGAACGTCACAACCATGCGTGCAAACTTCCGATGCTTCCCACTATGCCCCATGTCATCTTCACGTTTGTCTTCTTCACGCATTCTTTCTTTCACCCATGATTGTTTTTCATCCCCTCTCCATTCACGCTTACCTCCCTTTCCCTTCGTCTGAATCTTGGTCCCACTCCGCAATACTCTTCGTGTCCTTCTTCCCACCTTCATCCCCATACAGGAATTCCCTACCGATCCCCCCCCCCTCACGTTGTGATCTGATTGGTTGCGACGGAACTGACAGAGATGGATATGGTTTTCTCTARGCGATTACCCCTTACTCTCTCTTCACCCCTCCTACCTCTGTCCCATTCTCTCCATTTTTTAATCCCTCATTGCAACTATAAAATCTGCAAGCGAATCCGAAAAAATCTCTCTCAACCCATCGGCCAGCTTCAGGGAAGTCGTGGCTAGATGATATATGTGTACAACGAGTCGAAAAGTCATGACGAGCTGATTCAGCCTGATTGTAGTTTTGCAAGGCTGTCCGCCGGGTGGCCGCGGCGGACTGTGGGATCTGGGCAAGTCGGTGAAGAAATTGAGTTGGCGTCGTTGTGGTGCTGAGGTTGGTATGTAGCGGACGGGATCGCCAATATCAGGGTAAGGAAGGTGTGTGTGTACGAGTGGTTGCATGACTTGGGTACATAATCAAAGAGTAGAAGACTTGCAAAAAACCTAGGTAGCATGGGTTATCTGGCCGGATAATCTGGTCGGATTATCTGGCCGGATGATCGGGGGGTAGAATCATCTGGAAATCCGGATGATTAAAAAAAAAAGCCTAAAAAAAGCAAAAAAAAAAAAGAAAAAAAAAAGAGATATTGCGCATGCAAAATACAATACAACTACGTTCTTATTTCATGAAAAGCTTGATAAGGTCTGGAAGGGTTCAAAGGGGATAAGATAGGGAATAAAGGGGTTTAGAGGGGGAATGCTTAATTCATTGAATTTCATTCTATAATTTTTTTATCTAAATATTATTTTCTTGTTCKGTTTTATTTTTTATCTTCATATCTGTTGAGTAATCAAAGATGGTCTYAAGGCAAAAGTTGTTCATATCATTGATATGAAGAACATAATGTTTTTTCAGATTTTTTTGAAAAAATATTTTGTTTCGGTAAAAGAAATATATTTTGTGCATGGCCGGATTTTCCATACCCGGAATTAATCCGAAAATTTCATCCGGATTAAAAATTCCGGATAAAATTGGTCTGCCGGATATCCGGATTTTCTGCTTAGCAAAAGACAAGTTTTCAACAACTTTGCAAGGTCACACTGACATACAGGCTTTCGAAGAATTGCGGCTCAAAAAAAATTTCAACAGCCTAACAACAGGTGTCAGAGTGGTACGCTCAACAACCACCCTCCCCCATTCATCTCCTTTCGCCTGCAGGAGACAAAAATTTGAATGTGCCCCACCTGCGTTTCGAGAATTGCATTGGAATTTGCATTGTTAGGGACTGTTCCGTGACGGTCGTGCCCTGTAGAAAGGGAAGTCCATTTGGCCATGACCAAAAACCTTGCCCCTCGACAACCTGTGTGGCGAAGGGGTGTGAGTCTGTGTGACGCACTGTYGAGCGCATCAGCTCCCGCCTTTCTCGCGAAGAGGCGGGAGCCTTCCTGGCCATATCACGCAACAGTTAAACAAAACAAATCAAGAGAGTCAAGAGACAACTCGGGAACGRCGCAAAAATAATCCAGCGAGTCGTCGAGACAGCCGTGGTCGTGTCGCTCCTTCYCCGCTCTAGTCGGGTGCGCCAGTTGTACATCCCGCGGTCCCCTACGACATGATAGGTTCCCGCGGCGCATAAGCTTTCCTTCCCTAAGGGGCTGTCACCACCCTTAGGGGCGTATCCCTACCGAGCTACTGACCCACGTAAGAAAACTTTTAGATGCAATTGCAGAGGTAAGTCAACCGAGGGCGTTTGCTCGTTCGCTGTAGTATAGATACGCTTGGTTAACGCCAAGCGAACCCAAACGTTGTCCGTTCCTAGGATGCTGATCTCCTAGGTACGGAACAAATGTCGGTCGACTAGGACGGTCTCAACCAAGTGTGAAACCCACAACTCGATCCTTGTCCCTTTACATACAGTCAAACGAAAGCTACAACAACCATATATATAATATCAAAAGGATCGACCGTAGTCGATAAAAATAAATATTCGATCTGAAATGATAACTGAAAAATTTGAATCATCATACAATATATTCAATAACACAAGTTCAAAATAAAATTTGACCCTCTCAGGTCGAACTCCACAAAACAGTCATACAACCACCAACACTACCGACAATAGCATTGATGCAACAAAAAAAGTAGTCCGTTGCCTTAGTTTTGACTTGATGAGACGCGCTGCCAAAGTCGTTCATTCCACCTACAACGGACTTAAGATTCAACACACATACATTCATTTCAGCCTACCGCCAACCTAAGATCATACATGCTCACACCTGTCTCCATACTTTTTCGATCTTTTTGGATGACAGGTTGCTTTGCGGATGATTTCTTGATCAGGGGCATTGCTTGAAGTGTTGCATCCCTCTCCCTTGAGGAAGTGGTCTGGGGCACTCCTCCTCCTCGTCCGAGCATAAGACTCGGATCTCAGAAGTGGGGCCGTCTCCACCGAATCGGCAAGGTACCCCTCACGTAGAACAGTCCACTCCGGGTCGATAATAGGGTCGGCTCCTAAAGCAACGAACCCTCGCTCCAGATACTTCATAGAGATAGAAGAAGTGTCCACTGCAAGTTGCTCTCAATTATTCTCATCTCTTCTGAGTTCAAGGTAACTTAGAAGAAAAAGTCAAACGAGATAAAAAATGAGAATCATTTGGACAGGATAGGTAGATAGGGTCATTCGGGATAGATGAGGTCATTCCTTGGGAGAAGATTAAGTCTGTTTGACCTTATCAACTTGATTTGAATCAAATTCATTTTATGACATGCGCTGAATTAATCTCTTTCAAAACAACAAGTCTTCTTAACAAACAGACAGGTGAAAGATAGAAAGAGGACAATATTTTTCTTCATCTCAAATATGCATAATCAATCTCCTTTGCAAGTATTTTTCTACCTAACTGCACACCAAGCAAAACAACCAAGTTCAAAAGAAACCAATGCAATTTCATACTCAAGTCAGACCTCACCATTCACATGCAAACACACATTTCCTTTGTCTTTTTAATGAACATTCGATTTAACAGGGTCAAACAAAGTGTGGGTTCACACAGAAGTGAAGGGAAGTCCGAATAATTCAACTAACCTTGAATGAAGTTTGAATCGGCTCACTCAAGAAAGTCGAATAATATTTCAATCAAATAAAATGACCGTTGTAAAAAATATGTGGCTCATAACTCCACAAGTCGTGGCCTTTCTCCTGAACGACGGCTCACCTCTTTCTCCAAGTTTCCGATCACACCAAGGTTAGGTCCAATGAGACATATGAATGAGATAACCCTCAAAGAGGGTGTTCTCAACTTCTCATTATCCAACTCATGCCGCCCCAACATCCTGCACAGTCCCAATGCAGTCCCCACTGCATCATCACCACCAAGGATACTCCCCAACCAACGGCAAGTCCACACCGCCTCCAATCACCACGTCCACTCACAATAGCCACACCAACATGTTGGTCCTGATCACATCAATCAGTCCCACCTAGTCCCCAAATGGTCCCAGATGCTCCCAATGCAGTCTCACACCATCGCCGCAATACTAGATAGTCCAGAACTCAAAAACAACTCGCACCGCGAAAATAAAGGTGGCCCTCGGTAAAAACCGCAGGTGCCGCGAGCCCCCATAACGATGTCCTTCCGGTGAAAACCGCAAATGCCGCAGCACCCATAACCACTGTCACGAGCACTCACTCTGTGCTCTCTTCATACCACCGGTCCATGTACCACTGCTGCACTGTCCCCATTGTGCACCAACGCCAACCCAATCTCTAGGCCATACTGAGATTCATCATAGCCGCCACACACCACAAAAAAAAAAATAGCGGCAGGATTACCGCTCGCCGTGCCATCAAAACCGATACCACGCCGTCGTGTGGCATCACCGCCTAATCACACACAAGAACTGCCTCCACTGCGACGCAAAAACGCACAGCATTTTTCCTCACAATGGTGTTGCCGACGTACCTCCAACTGGACATCATAACCTTAATGAAAATGTTGCTGCCACCGCCAACTTCGGCAACATGATCCCACCGCATACGTTGTCGTTGTCGCGTCGCTGATCGAACAATACCTCCCCATATTCACATTAAAAAAAACAGTGGTGCCGTGCAGCAAATCCGGCAGCACCTTCCCTTAGGAAGGTCTTGATGCCGCGGCGGCAGTTCAGCAGCACAACCCTACTAAAATAGGTGCTGCTTGCCACACCGTCCGCCTACGAATCCCCTGCGGCGGCGGACAAGCGCGGCGAAGTCCCCCGTCGCGAACACGTCCGCGCGGACGCGCGGCTTTGGTGCCACGTGGCGGCCAGAGGGGAGGGGGTTCGGGATTTGGGAAGCGCCATTCGGCGGCGCATCCCCGACCCCTCGCCTCCACAATTTTTTTTTTTGGAAAAACAACATCTTTTGGTTGGGGGGGGTGGGTTGCCGACGA
>BFEA01000746.1:245147-259649 GCA_003427395.1 Chara braunii | reverse complement strand
CCCCCCCCCCCCCTCTCTTTGTCGAATTTTTGGTGACAGTCCGACGAGGCCTCCTTTTGTATTTTCATGAATATGCGGGACCCTCGGATCAGTTTTTGAAAATTTGTCTTTTGCAAATTCGGGAATTACATGGGAATTGTGCGCACCTTAGCGAACGCGCCAGGAATTTGGGTCGACTGTTAGAAATTCCGAAATGAGCGGAATCTGACGTGTCCTTTCTTGCGCTTAAAAATGTTCTTAACTTCGTTTTGGGAAGCTCTGGGAATTTTCGTAGGAATCTGAATAGGTATAGGATTTTCTCCCGCGCTCGCTCTACCGTATGGATATGGTACTTTTCAATTTGAATTAGTTGTAATTGTTTCGGTGCCCTTTTTGCCTCCGCGTCGGCGCCATGCATGCGAGTCTCCCCTCACCGCTTCCCCCGCTGCCTTCGAGGCTTTGGCACTCTCTTCTTTGCGCTCACGCTCCTCTCTCTGTAACCGTTTTCCATCTCTCCTTGGACCTTGCGCGTTTTTCCCTCCTTATTGATTGTCTGAATTTTGGTTCCGTTTCACGCTTCTTCGCACTCTTCTTCTTCCCGCTCTGATCCCCGTGCGGAAATACCTTGTCGATACCCTTTCACTCCCCCTAGCCAAGGAGACACGCCGTGTAAGAAGGAAATTCTTGATACACGACGATTCTGATTGGCTACAGCTGGAATCCAAAGGATCGACATGACTTTCGCCGGACAATCCTTGAACCTTTTCCCACTCCTTCTTGTCTCAGTCCTAAACCTTCCTAGCATCTATCTTCCTTTCCGTAGCTATAAATTTCGCAAACGCTCCCGAAAATCTCTCTCTCGACTCATCAGCCCGCTTTCGAGAAGTTGTGGCTAGGTGGTAAGAAGGAAAATGCAAGTTGAAAAGTCCCGACGAGCTAGCTGTAGTTTAGCGCTCGGCATGCTAGATCGCCCGACGGACTGTGGGATCCGAGCAGGGTCGTGCAAAGACTAAGTCGGCGGGGTGACGATCACGATGGTGGGTTGGCAAGTGACGACCAGGATCATCAGTGCAAGTGAGACGTTCGGGTCGGAAGTGACTCGTGAGTGAGTGTATGGCCTGGGGCTATGGTGGAATTTTATGACAGAAGTGTTTCCCTTTTTTTTTCCCAAAATTTGTATCTTCGAGTGTGAATTCCGATCGCTCAGCTTTTAAGCCGGAACTCCCGTGGACAAGATTGCCTGATATTCTGTGATTGCTTTCTACTCGTTCTTCCCTCCTAGTCTGCGTCCGTACACTCTCTCTCTTTCTCCTCCGGTGATGTTATATCGTAATGGATGAATTATGGTAACCGCGATTCTCTCACTTCGGTATGTGCATGCGGTGAGTTGTGTGAGCGAATTTGTTATAGGCTTATAGCATGATGGTAAGGACGATTGGCTCATCGACTGAATGATCGGGTTGCCTGGAGTGTCAGACAAATGATGTATGATTAAGATTTGCTTGGAGCTTACCTTTGCTGCCATATGGACTGACGGCCCCAATCCGACCGGTCGCCAACTTCCTGAGCCCCCGTCGGGCCCCTTCCCGTATAACGAGGAAAGGATACGTGTATGCGAGTGGGACATACGAGAAGCCGCCGCCAAGATCGGAGGGCGTTATTACTTTCCTCCTGAAACTCGATGTTCTGAATTTGTCAATGCGGGTTTTGTTATCATTGAGACGCACTTTCCGCCCTATTCGTTGTTATTGTCCATTAACGAACTGATCGTCGTCCCATGGACGGCAGTGGAGCCTCATTGAGTCATTGGCCCAACACTCTGTGCAGCGATTGCCGTCGCTTCGAGCGTTACCAGGCCAAGGGGTTCCACTATCGTACACGTGGCGAGGACGAGCACAAAGAGAAGGCTACTCGGTTGAGGCCCTCCACGTCGGACTTGGAGTTGTGTAACGAGCTCCGACAAGACCTCATCCGAAAACGGGATACTACGTGTGTACCCGCCCCCTTTCACATGAAACGAAGAGCGACGGCTCGCTGGGAAGTCCAGCGATACTTTTTAGATTGAATTTCCCATAGCTGCAAGTCCCGCGCACACCTTTTTCTTCCTTAAAGCCCGCACGGCGACGTACCTTCTTCTTACCAACACGGGGGATTTCCGTTCTGTCTGTATCCCCGCACTCAATTTTCCAAAAATCCTTGGCACACCCCATCTTTGCTGCCTTTCCCCGGGCCCCCTTCCGCAAGGCAAAACACTCCGACCGGGAAGCAGCGCAGGGCGTGAGGTTAGAGCGTAACAGTGGGGGGGGGGAACTGTCGACCGCCGACTTTCAAGTTTCAATCTTTTTCTGACAGCCTGTGTGGTGAGCGTCTTACTCGCCAAACCTGGCATCCAGAGATTCTGAACCTGTCAGAAAGCTCTCCACTATTCCGCCACAGGCTGTGGCGAGCATTTTGGTTTTCTCCGCCTGTCACATCCCGTTTGTGGAGGGCCGGTCCGAAGGACCCCTCCACAAAATGACTTGCTGGCGAGTCTTCCAGCTTGAGATCTTGTGCGCAACCGTTTTAAACTTTTCTGCTGAAGGTAAGCTGTGGCGAGTAAGTGCAACTAGGATACAGACTCGCCACAATTTCATGCTTCTTCACTCGCCAACCCGTCGCCACAGATTGTGGCGGATGGCGAGTAGTGCAACTAGGCCCTGAGGGCCTCTTTCCACACCACTTGAGTTCAAGAGCGAAGCGAAAAATCATCGTTCCACTCCCCCTTCAGAGGGATCCACTTTGTTTTCACTTTTGTGCGTCCCAAGGGTGCGTCCTTGAAACTCAAGGGCTGCACAGCCAAAATTGCCCTTGAATTCATGTCACCTCCCGGAGGTACCTTGAGGTCAGGTGCCAAGGGATGCCGCCAGCACTCCAGGTGGGGCCTTTTTTTTGTTTTTCTTTTTTTCCAGCAGGCGATCCTGGTCCAGGATTAGTCAGTCCGTGGAATTCGGTGGGTTTCAAATGCAACCTGTTCAAGGGTTTCTTCAAGTGTACATGGAACCATAAATCGATTAAGTGTAAATTAATCACAATTTCTCTTTTAGTGTGCACTTGAAACTCAAGTATTTTCAAGTGGTGTCGAACGAGGCTCTAAGTGGAGCGACGTCCGACTGTCCATTTTTGTATAGTGGGCAGCGGTGGAGCGAGGCCCATGGTTTCCTAGATACCTCCAGTACTCGCATCCGGCAACATTCAGAATGCACATGTGACACGTGCCTGTCCAGATGCATTCAAAATGTTGGGGGATGGAGCACATGTTTCTGTCCAGATGCATTCAAAATGTTGGCGGATGGAGAGAAGTGCAAATAGGCCCTAACAAAAGGACAAAAAAATCCTTCAGTAACCGCGGGCAGCGGACTTTTCTTTGTTTTCTTCTGGTGCCGTCATCTTGTAACTTCTTTCTGAACTTTTTTTTTTTTTTTTTTTTTTTTTTTGGGTCCACCAATTTGGGCAATCGAAGTACTCCGCTGCCTAGATAATGCCGAGGCGGCTGAGTGGAAGGGAAGGGAAGGGGAGGAGATGACTCAGAGATGAGGAGAGGAGTGGAGTGTGCAATGTTCTACACTACTACATCTGTCGCGGAACAGGCAGGACACCAGCAGTAGCACAGTTGATGGGGAAGGCGATGTGCTTATGTGGGCGCCTGTGCGAGGTGGGGGGAAGGAATAGAGGGGAGGGAACGGAAGTCTAGAGTGGCGTGCTGAGCACGAGCTGTCGGCTCTGTTCGCACGATCTCTAACGCTCGCCGGTAAGTCTGCCGCGAGCGGACATTAGTCAGGCAGCACTGCCTGCGATGTTTTACGATCGCCTCTCGGTTATGTCAAGGGGGGAAAGACTCTGAGGTCGTTTGTCCGAGGAGAGGAGATTGGTGTCTTCTCTTGCGACCTGGGCTCCGTTTCCTCCTCGCCCACGACGTACTCTGCCGTCTGGTCGTCGCCATCGCTGTGTTAAGGTGAGAAGCTGAACGAGAAAGCAATCGTGGCTTCTGCGGATTGAAAGGGGGTGGGCAAGCGGAGGCTGTGAAGTTTAATATACTACACACACACACACACACACACACACACACACGCACACACACACAAGAGAAAGCAATCGCGGCTTCTGCAGATTGAGCGGGGTTGGGCAAGAGGAGGCTGTAGTTCAGTCTCCTCAGTGTACTTTAGGGATAAGATAGACACACACACACACACACACACACACACACACACACACACACACACACACACACACACACACACACAAGTGGATGGCAGGACAGAAAAGACGTATTATATAATCTGGTTTGATATCTGAGATTAGATTCGATTGGGTAAGTATAGTTAGGATTAGATTCGATCAGACTATAGAGTGCATAAACAGGATACTAGATTGTCCTCTCAGTGCTTCTTACCGAAATAGAGAGACCATTCGTTCGCCTCCTCAGGGACGCCGCACTGCAAGCGTATTACTTCGTTTTAGATTAGATTAGATTAGATCAGATTTGATTAGATTCGATTGGATTAGGTCCGATAATTCAGGAGTCGAACAGAAACAGAGGGTCGAGATGGGGATCATAATGACCATTCTGGACACTGCTCAGAAGACTAAGGATATGGCGGAGTTCGCCGGCCGACATGTATGCATCACTGCTGAGACCATTTTGCCTGAGCCTTTGAGCGGCCTGCTAACCCGTCTACGACAGATGAGTTACATGCAGTGGTTTTTGCTGGGAATGGGCGGGTTAATGTTTGTAATCACGGCGCCTCCGGTGATGATCTTCACCGGCGTTTCCACTGCTCTCGCCGTCCCTGTGCTTAGCTTCACCTCTCCTATTTGGCTCCCCTTTGTCCTCTTCCTTCTCTTCGTAACCTTCCCGCTCTGGGGTTCTGTCCTTGGCATCCTCGCCATCTTCCGTAACGTCGGTCGGGTCAAAGATAAGCTCCTGTCCGCGTTGACCGACGTGCAGGAGGTATCCCCTCAGCCAATCAAGGGTTTGCTGAGATGGTATCGCAGTCTGAGTTACACGGGTGAGGCGATGGTCGTGATGGGCATAGTGACGGCGGCGCTGCTCGGAGTCGGCGCGGTTCTGCTTGTCGGTACCCCGACCGTCGTGGTCGGAGGTGGGCTGCTGCTCCTCTTCTCGCCTCTCCTCTTGTTGACGTCGCCGCTTTGGATTCCCGTCGTGCTCTTCTTCCTGACCATGGCGGGCGTCGTCCTCGGCGGCGGCGCGCTCGCCGTGGCTATGGCTGTCGTCGGCTACTGGGTGTACCGGTACAACAAAGGGCCGATGCCACTGGGAGGCGGGATGGTGCTCAAGCTTCAGGAGAGGATGAAAAACACCATGCAGAAGACGAAGGAGGTGGCTATGGAGAAAGGGCCGCAGATGCTCGAGGAGGCGAAAGCCAAGGCGGAAAAGGTGACAGGGTAGACCTTCGGATGCATTGGATGATGGGCGCCCTCAGGCTTGCTCGTCTACAATTATGTGTGACAACAATGTGGGCAAACGAATTTAGGAGTTTATCGTATAAGTAGGTACTAGTGGACTATTAGGATATGTGACAAGTGAAGTCGATAGTACTGTGATAGTAGTTACTGAGTGAATTTCCCTTCTCAGATTGTCCGGACCATCCGGGGGAGTCGCGCGGTCAGCATTTGAGAGAAATAATTTGAATTTCGGAGAGTTTATGTGATCTGATCGTCGGACGACGGACATTAACGAACGTGCAATTTGGAGGGTTGACCGATAACGAATTGTCCAATTTGGAGGGTTGACCGATAACGAATTGTCCAATTTGGAGGGCTGACCGATCGACCGATCCACGGGTGAGAATCCTTTAGATGATGTGTGTTTCTCGATAATCGTCTCTTACTGATCTCTGTGCATGAAGAAGATCACGGTGAGCTCCGTTGCACGCATTGTGGACATCTTCGGCTTTGGGAGAAGGGGTTTTTCTTCAACGTTCTTGTGCAACGATCGTCTTTTACGTATTATTTTGTTTGTCGTCGTCTTGTCGAACCGCTTGTCGATCGAGAGGAGGAGGAGAAGGTGGATGCTTGAACGAGTTGCTCAAGCTGCGGGCAAGGTGCATGGACTCCATGGACAGCAGCAATCGAAGGCAGTTGTCGCCGGTCAACCATTACAGAGCGGTTGACGGTCAACGGTCAACGGTCCAGTCAGGGGTGTTTGGGGTGACCAAAAGGTGTTAACGGTCAAAGCTTGTTTGTGGTCAACGAACGGTCAACGGTCGGTGATCTGCCTTGTTTGCCCATATGATGACAAGAGCATGGATGCTTTGAATGAAGTGGTGGGCAAGGTGTGGTCAACGTGCCTTGAGAGCACTAAATCAAAAATGGAATCGGAGGCCGCGGTCAACGATGGATGGGCGGTTAGGTCAAAAATTGTTGATGGTCGAAGGTCAACGGTCAAAGGTCGGCGCTCCGCCTGTTTACCCATGAGAATAGCGTGGATGCTTGAATGAATTGTTGTTGGGGAAGGTGCGGTCAAGGTAGGTGCCTCGAGATCATCAATCAATCAATCAATCATAATGACCTTTAGAGGTCAACGATTGACGGTTGGTCAGCGATTTCTCAACGAATAAAGAGCGGTCGAAGCCGACTCAAAGCGTGCAATCCCGGTCAACGGTCAACGGTCAACGATTGGTCATCTGTATACCGATGAGTGGTGGAGCGCTGTGGTGCATGAGCATGAGGCAGCTTTTATTTGGCAAATAAAAGCCGTCGTCACTGTAGACCCGAAGCGTGCAATTCCGGTCAACGGTCAACGGTCAGCAAAGAGTTTAAGTACAGTGACGACGGCGGACTCGGGCGGAGGGGCCTTAGATCGTTGGCGATTAGCTGGCTACGCGTAGCAGGCTATTAAAGTCGCGTGTGTGAAGGACACGTGTAGACCCGTCGGAGCACGGGGATATCAGTGTTTGGCGTGGAGAAAAAAAAAAGAAACAAGTAGAAATTTGCTTGATGAAAAAGAGTTATGTCTGAAAAGAAACCGTTCCATGAAAGTCTGTTTAGAGAGGGAAAACAAATTCTGCCTAGAATTGGTTGGAAGGGGGGGGGGGGGGGGGGGGAGGGGGGAGCCTGCTCGCATGTTGTCAGCTTTTGGATTGGATGTCGGGAAAAATAAAATAAAAAAATCAGTTACCCAAGAAAGGAGGAGCAGGCGAGGGACTCCCTCGGTAGGCCGGAGTACGGGCCTCGCTGCACTACTCTCGAGATGTACAAAACGAGAGTGAATCGTCCGCTAGAATATGGAAAGATACAGGCTATGTTTTTTGTGCTTTTGTGCATGTCGAGAGTAGTGCAGCGATGCTTTACTTCTGCATTCTTCTACTTTGCATTATCTCCAACTGAATATCTCACCCTTCTTTTCTTTTTCTTTTTCTTTCTCCTTCTTTCTGTTGATGTGACAGTTTGAGTTCCTTTTATAGGAAGAAAATTGAAAAGGGGGGGACTAGAGATGCATGTACTGGTCATTTTGTACTTGCAATTGCAATGGACGATTTTTCACTCGATTTCTGGATTTATGCATGTCATCCTTGAGCATGTACTTGGCCATTTTGTTCTTGTCTAGTTTTTGTGTATCGTTCCAATTTGAGCGGCGGATGACATTGTCCGGACAGTCACTCCTTTAGGATACCTGGGGGCCCGGCCTGGTCCGATTAGCAAAGAGGATTGGATTTAATTCCTGAATTTGTTTATGTTTGTGGAGAGATGCGGAAAATTGAGATTGATCAGCTTTTCTGTATCTGTGCGCCAAACACATCCACATTCCCGAATGGAATCTAATCCTTTTTGCTAATGCGACCAGGCCCCTGGATACGATTTTTGTCACTTTCTGCATCTGTGCGCCAAGCACATCCACATTCCCGAATGGTCTAATCCTTTTTGCTAATGGGACCTGCATCTGTGCGCCAAGCACATCCACATTCCCGAATGGTCTAATCCTTTTTGCTAATGGGACCAGGCCCCTGGATACGATTTTTGTCACCCTTCTAGGAACGTACGGGTCTGAAGAAAGCTTTCTGTATCTGTGCGCCAAACACAGCCACATTCCCGAACGGAATGTAATGCTCTTTGCTAGAAAAACTTCTAAGCCGTTCTTCCAAGTCGTGTGGCCCGTACGTTTCCTGTAGTCGTGGCTTGGGCACGAGCCGCACGACTTCAGGAAGTACTGGCTCACCCGTTGGAGTTTTAAGTTTGTCGACGAACTTTGGAGCCAAATGAGGTCCAAATGCATGCAGGAACTGGAAGGGGGTGTTCGAACTTCGTAGGCAAATGCGGTAAATGCATGCAGGAAGTGGTAAGGGTTGTAGAATATTAGGGGAGTTTTACCTTTAACGTTTAAAAACCACGTACTAGCTGCCAGTCACGCGGCCAGTGCCCTTCGTCTTGTTTTCGGCCTGGTTTTCTAACTTTCCCACCTTCAAGTTGGGCATGCAATGCGGATAGGAGAGATTGGGAGGTGGTATCGGTGGTGGTTCAAGCTTTGGGGAACTGGGGGATGGAGGTATGAAGGCCACCCATTTCTCTCTGCCAGTGGATGATTCTTCTGAATCTTCCTTCTCCCTTCCCCTCGGTGTCGGTAACGAAGCACGATCATTGAAAACCACGATAATGGAGGTCTTAGTCACACAATTGCGACAGCCCTTTGAAGTTTCTTCTTACAATTTGATGAAGCTCACTGCACAATCACGTCCAGAGGTTACCTTCCTTGAAGTTCCTTCTTCCCCGAGCACGACGTACGTCGGTCATTGTAGCTGTACTTGCTACTTAGGTCTCTCTCAGTCTAGATACAGCGACTACAATGAGCGTCCTATTAATGACCGTATGTTGTATTCGGGTATGAGGTTGTACCGTAGCTGCGGGTAGCAGTACCGTAGTACTGTATTATTAGTCAAAGCTCCTCGTGTGAGTATGCCCTGAGAGCTACTAGAGTCTAGAGGTAGAGGTGTTACCGTGTCCGGGGGTCTCTCTCCCAATTATCTTCCAGACTCCCATCAATTTGTATTAATTTCTAAGCAGTCATACTCAGTCAGTCAGTCAAGGGGAGGGAAGGGAGAAAAGTCAATGACTGAATGACTGCTTTTGAAGGGAGATAAGTCAATGACGAGAAAAGTCAATGACTGAATGATTGCTGCTTTTGTGGGAGAGAAGTCAAAATCAGTCAGTCAAGGGGAGTCAAGGGAGAAAAGTAAGTCTAGTCAAGGGGAGTCGAGAGAGAGAAGTCGAAATTAGTCAACGACTAGAAAAGTCAACGACTGAATGACTGCTGCTTTTGGGGAGAGTAGTCAGTCAAGGGAGAAAAGTCAAAGTCAGTCAGTCAAGGGGAGTCAAGGGAGATCAGTCAGTCCAGGGAGATAAGTCAAAAGTCAGTCAGTCAAGGGAAGTCAAGGGAGAGAAGCTGAAATTAGTCGATGACTGAATGACATGTTCGTTTGAATCGTTTCTGAATGTGCGAGTGTGAATCACTGAGTCGTGAGTGCACTGACTGAGCGGCATATTTAGAAATTTTTAAATGAATATATTGCCTTCTAAGTTCTTACCGTGGGTGTTGACAGTTATGAGGGAGTTGTGGAGGCAGTGGAGGGGGAGTATGAAGACTTCTATGAGGGGGAAGTGGATTGAAGGGTCCGAGTGGTTAAGGGGGGAAAAAACAGAGGAGTTCATACCCTGTAACCCTGATAAAAGGGATTGTCAATGAGAAGAGGAAATGAAAAATGTGATTGACCTGGGGACCTGGGGTCAGGGGGGTGGTCTATTCGACAATCGTATAATATGCTCACCCTCAACTTCGTCAAGAGTAAAGGCTGTGACTGTCAATCGGGCTCAATCCTTCATAGAAACAGAAACTATATGGGCTATATGTAAAGGCCATAGAAACAGAAACTATATGTAAAGGCCATAGAAGGTTTGGTCTATATTAGGGAGGGGTGACCACTGACCAGTCTTGTTCTGAGGTGAGTCTACTCTAGAAACTATATGGGCTATAGTGGACGAACGTCAAAATGGCTGCTGAACTAGATAATCATATCATCTCACTCTTTCTAAAGACCAACCTCAGAACATCACTGGTTCTGGGGTTGGTCTTTAGAAAGAGTGAGATGATATGATTATCTAGTTCAGCAGCCATTGTGAGGTTAGTCTACTATAGAATGGTTGACGCAGCCTTCAAGTTGTTCTTAGCTTGGTCTATAGAAGAGTGAGATTATATGATTATCGAATTTATCGAGTTGAGCAGCCCCAGGTTGCTCACACTGCCTCACAGTTAATTTTCATCTGACTCAGACTGACTGTCCTCGCAAAGTTTTTAAGGATATCGAGTATTATGAACTAACTCATGGCTGTATGTGTACCCGTAGTTGTACCCGTAGTTACATGGTTGAGTCATAGCTAGCACTATGGTTGGGGACTCGGGGTAGGGGACAAACGATTCTCACCTAGGGCACCCACAAAGAAAACCCAGGGGACATGGCCCCTGGTTTAAGTCCCACTTACCCTGATTCTTCATTTCTAGGGGCCTGGGGCCGAGTCCCACTTACCCTGATTCTTCATTTCTGGCCACTGATCATAATGATTGTAATCTGCGGTCAGAAGTTGAGAATTTGGGTACCAAGTGGGACTTGGTCCATGGAAGACCCACAAGAGGAGGCCCTGGGAAAGAACTAGATCTTTGAAGGGGCCATAAAAGTTAAAACTCTTCCGAAGCGGTAACCCCTTTAAAGATATAGTTCTTGCCCTGTTAAAGATCTAGTAGTTCTTTAGCCCTTTAACGATCTTAGACTAATTCTTTCCTGGGCCCTCCTCTTGTACCCTCCTCTTGTAGCTACCTACAAGAGGAGGGCCCGGGAAAGCACTAGATCTTGAAAGGGGTACTAACCATTTTTGAAGAATACCTTTTTGGCCACTTGAATGTGCGTTTGGCAGTCGTTACATTCTAAATTGGGGCTATATGCTGTATAATGCTGAGCTTATGTTTAGGCACGAGTTTGGACTCTTTTTTCGAGTCATGAAATTAATGAGAAGTTAAATTCAAATAAATGAATAAATATAGGGTAGCCTTCTATTCATTCAATCTGCCAACAATTAGGCGAGGCTACGAGTATCTGCCTGCATTAATAGAAAGGTAGTGATCGTCAGCACTTCAGAAGGAAAAACTTCGAAAAAAAAAAGGAGACCCGTTGCAATTGAAGTACCTCGAGGACGGAGTTCCCTGTTGTACTCTTAATACTCCCCTGGGCCATAATTCCTTGAATGTTTGCATTCCATGTCTCTCTCTCCTCCTACCCCCCCCTCCCCGCTCCCACTTTGTACTATTTGATTGTGGTATGGTTGAGAGATGGCATTATGACGGAGTTCCGATAGTGAGAGTCGTTGCAAGAAAATTTGAATAATCGAATTTAATGTGATGTTTGACCCACTACGGATCTTTGATGCTCAGTCTTGGCCCTTGGGATCCTCGGTTTATGTTCACATTGGTACTAATAACTACTATCATTAAGTACTACTAAATTCTATGTATCCTCGGGACCGAGGACCTCTGTCTCGGACTCTCAGGTTTTTTACAACAATGAATGAGTTTGTTCGGGCGACGGGCGTCATTTGCTTGAAATATTGGAAGCCAGGCGAAGCCAGCTGAGCGGAATAAGGGAGAACTGAAAATAAATCATAGCTGAATATTGTACAAGTGTCGAAAAACAAAACGTAAATGACACAGCGGTACTATACTAGTAGTCCTGGCATTCCCGATGTGACGTAGTTCCTCACTCCTATAAGATACCCAGTTTAACAAATGGCTGATTCTAAGAATATCAGGGGAAGGTGCAAAATGGATGTGACAGTGACGACAGTCCTGGTCCCTCCCAGATCATTCCTCAGTGCTGGTTCAAAATGGATGAATCTCAGGGAAGGTGCAGAATGGATGTGACAGTCCTTGTCCGTGCCTGATCATTCCTCAGGGCTGGTTCGAAATGGATCTCTTCCGGTCGCTTGCCAAACATTCCTGGTTCAATATCGAGCTTCTGGTCGCTTGTAGAACATTCCTGGTTCCATCATGCTCACTGTTAAAGGTGTAGAGTGCGACTTGGTGGTAAATAGAATTTGAATTTAAAGGTTGGACATTTGTACTGTGTGTCTTCAGATGATCCAGTGCTTGTGGAAAGACCGAAAGGGTAAGTGTGGTACTATGTGCACTTGCCAAAATTGTCGCAACGGGTAAGGGAAGTAGGAAATCGACCCAGGTTATGGTTAGTAGATTAAGTATTGTTTGTTTCCTGGGATGAGGCTGATTTCATTGAGCGCTAAGCCTTCCAAGTTGTAGGAAGATGGAAAGGAGCAGCGTGGTGTTTTCACTTGTCGAGGTGACTCCATTTTTCTAACCCTCTGAACTCCATTTCTAACCCTCTTTGCACCATTTCTAACCCTCTGAACACCATTTTTAACCCTCTGAACACCGCAAAACTCATAGCACACCACAAAACTCGTAGCACGTGCTATCGGGGTTAGAAAGGGTGTTCAAAGGATTAAGAATGGTGAAAAGGGGGTTAGAAATGGAGTTCAGAGGGGGGAAGAAATCATGGTGAAAAGATGGTTAGAAATGGCGAACAGATGATTAGAAATGGTGTTCAGAGGGTTGAAAATGGTGCTCAGAGGGTTAGACATGGTGTTCAGCATGCCACGTCTGGTTATTGCAGTCATGCCCGTCATTCACAGCTTAATTTCTTATTTTCCATTTCTAACCCTCTGAGCACCTCGAAACAAGAATTTGGGCAATGCCGCGTGGACTATCACTAGTGTGCAAAACATCCAATTTATCTGGCAGTGTTCAATTGTCGTTTCAGCTTCCGGAAGACGAATCGTCGGTTCGCATCAGTAGACAAAGATCAGCATAGGATAACGCTTTCAAATTGCGCAGTGACCATCAGCATCATGGTAGTGGAAGAATACTTATTTCGGCACAATCTATACATAAAAAAAAAAAAAAAAGACGTAGGCCGATAGGCGGATCGTAGGCCTGCAAGTGTAGTACACGGGGAAAATAGTTGAAAGACAATTCCAGATTCTTTTTGGTGGTTGTTCTTTCTTATTTGACTTAAAGCATGTTTTGTTTTTCCCCCATGTGCACTGTGCTCGAAGTGCAGCTGTGGTCCTCCGTTACAGTGTGTGCAGGGGGGGCAGGGAGAGAGAGAGTCTCAGAGAGGTGTGCATGGGGGAGATGAGAGAACAATATCACCATTATGAGCGGTGAGTCCAATAATACCACCTACAGGCAAATAGCGTAGTACATTTTTTGTGAATTTCTGCTATCTAAGGTAATTCCCAGAAATACAAAATCATTTCGGAATTTTTGAACACCTTGGTAACATAGGGGCAAGTGGTAGCCAATGCACTTCAGAATCTGTCAATGGGAACGAATTCGGACGTACAGGCCCTACAGGGTTCGCACAGGAGAAAGCGTACTGGGAAATTCTGCTGAAGGGCCTCTGGTGACACAACCGCCGTGAAGCATTCACCGCATGTATTTCCGGATATTTCAACAACTTCATGCATGGGTCTTTCGTAGACAAACTCTGACACCTGCCTGGTGCTGGAAGGGGAAAAGGAGAGAGAGAGAGAGAGAGAGAGAGAGAGAGAGAGAGAGAGAGAGAGAGAGAGAGAGAGGCTGGTGGGTCAGGGGGTTGCAGATCTCTGAACGGGGCACCGCAGGGGGATGAGGAGGGGCAACTGGGCCATCCAGGGCAGTTCCCACCATTTTAGATTCACAAGTTCATACTGGCTGTGGGACTAGAACCCACCTCCTGCACTACGGCTTAAGAAAAGGAAAAAAAATCCCGGCTGTGAAAAGGGGTTGCACGCGAAGCAGCTTCCTTACCAAAAAAAGAAGAGAAAAAAAGAAAAAAAAGGGGTTGTCTGTGCGTTCTCTCTGTGTGCTACATGCATACTGTTCATTGTGTATGAAGGGATGCACAGATCAGGACTCCTCAGCTACCTAGCTCGCTCTTGGAGGGAGCAGTCTCCTGCACACAGGAGGTTAGACAGATGCGGCAGTCTGCAGATAACCATTCCGTCAAAAGGATATAGGGTAACAGTTGGCGTCACCGCGATGGACTCCTTAAGGAGGGGGAAGAGGGGTGGGGGGGGCATCAGGATTCCTAGGTTTGCAATTGCTTTGATCTCCCATCATCTTCCCACTCCGTAGGTGGTTTTCCCACACCTAAGGCAATACCTTTGCTTCAGCACAACCGTCCTGCCTTCAGCTCTCCTTTCCCCCTACTCTCTCCACCCAGACTCTCCATTTCCGCTGCTCCCTGGGTCGTTGGCTTCTCCAGGGATCGCCTCACCTTCAAGTTGCCTTGGGGGCTGACGTAACCAGTGTCCTCTCACCCAGGTTTGACTTCATACCTACTCTCTTCTCTCTCTCTCTCTCTCTCTCTCTCTCTCTCTCTCTCTCTCTCTCTCTCTCTCTCTCTCTCTCTCTCCATACACATACAC
>BFEA01000746.1:166612-202342 GCA_003427395.1 Chara braunii | reverse complement strand
CTCACAATCAATCAATCAATCAATCAATCAATCAATCAATCAAACCTTTTTTTTTTTCAAGTTTTTTGTTTATTTATTTTTAAATTTTGTATCTTTATTTTTCTAAAACACCTCCTACCCCTGCAAAAAACAGAAATTCATTTCCAAAAAATACTGGTGACCTCAGGGACCATATATCTGATGATAAAAAATGACCAAAAAAAAATCCAACTTTTCTTTATATATATATTTTAATTTTGTTAAAATCGAATTTAGTTTTTGATTTTTTTTAAATCCGTCGGATTCCAAAAAATATATATATGGGGTTGTAGGGCTTAAAATTTCCTACAACCCCTTTTTTTTTTTTTTTTTTAAAGCCTATTATTTAATTCAGGAAAACTCTGGTAAAATCGGGTCCGCGGCGCGGATTAGGTAGTCCGCGGATGCGGACCTGTCTGCGTTCGCCATCCGAGATTGGACCCGCGGACGCATCCGCGGGTGTTACATGACTTGGAGGATTGCGGCCGGATTTGAGAAAGGTCGTGGCGGTGAAAGATGCCCTTTTTCCCACATCATTGACGCACGTTCGAACTTTTCTGAGACTGGCATTATACTATCGTCGATTCATCAAGGGCTTTGCCACGATTGCGCGACCCTTAACAAACTTGTTACGAAAGGACCAGCCTCTCGGTTGGGACGCCGAGTGCGAACAAGCCTTCGCCACTCTTAAAGACTCCTTGGCTACAGCGCCTATTTTGATCCGATCGGACCCTACAAAGCAGTTCATTCTCATTACGAACTCGCAACCGGAGGCGATTTCTACTATTCTAGCGTAGAAGGGGAACGACGGTTGTGAACACGTCATCGAGTATGCATCTTGTACGGTGCCAGATGAACGAAGGAACGATTCGGCCCCGCAAGGCGAATGCTACGCGGAGGTCTAGGGAATCTAGCACTTCCATCCGTATCTCTACGGACAGAGGTTTTTTCTTGTGACTGATCACGAGCCACTGCTGGCTCTCAAGAAACTCACCAATTACACGGGCATGATTGGGCATTGGGCAGTGCGCCTACAAGAGTACGATTTCGACATCATCCACCGGAAGACGGAGAGACACGGGAACGTGGACGTATTGACACGACTACATCGACCGGCATAAGTACTATAAGGCGAGGAAATTATCCTGTGGAAGGAACCGAAACCAGTCAGCGGACCCAGATACGGACAAGTGGCAGTCCTAACGCGTGACAAGAAGCAGGCACGTGGCAATGGGTGACGAAGGTAATCTTGCAACGCCTCTCTCTCCTCTCTCGTCTTCATCCCTTCTCTCTCTACCCGACAAATTTTGTTGTTTTTGTGAAGCAATCTTGCGCGTTTACTCTGTCCCTATGCATCCTAGTGGGGAGGGATATGTCGAGTGGGTAGATTGTGGGCAGTGTGTCGCAAGAGCCCATGGCTCTTGCATTCAGTAAATAAATGGTGATAAGCCTTGGTTGTGCCCCCTGTGTCGGACCGATAAGATCCTGACCGAGGTTCGATTTCTTGACGCCACGTCAGAAGGGTTAGAAAAGACTCAAGGTTTAGAAGGGCTGAGGTTTGAATCGACGTCGCTCTGATAGCGACCGTAGTAGGGAACCCCCTCCAGGACTTTACTAGGGAGGAGCGGAGGAGGGCCAATGAAAGGGCCCGGGATTATCAATGGAATAAGGGTCGTTTAGAGAAACGGAAGACGGGCGGTAGTGAGATTTGGATGATAGTGTCGCACCCGTTCATGAGGTATGACTGGGTTAAGTCGGCGCATGAAGAGACTGCAGCCCATTTTTCTGTCCGAATCACGGAAGCGGCAATCGACAAAAATGAGTGGTATTGGTCCAATATTCACGACGATGTGAAATTCATAGTCCGAAACTGTCAGTTCTGCGCGGCCGACAAGGCGCCGATTAAGCCGCCGAGATCGATAGTGCCGACCATAGTTGAACGACCTTTCCAGAGAGTTAGCATGGATACTACCGATATCGTGGTGCCCCTTGGACCAAATAGTTGTGAGTATTCAATCTTATTGGTATTTGTAGATCACTTCTGGAAATGGATCGAGGCGCATCCGTGTCGTACACGACAGGCGGCTGAAATCGCGCGGTATGTCAACCGTTTTCTCGGAATGCATCAGGATACAAAGGAGATCCTGACCGATAACGGGGCGGAATTTAGAGGGGAAGTTTTGAGGAACCTGGTCATACATGGGGTCGCCATCCATAACACCGCACCCCACATGTCCCAGTCTAACGGGCTGGTAGAAAACACGAATCGGGTAATTAAGACTGCGCTGCGACAAAACATCGCGGCACGGGATCCGAGGCCCTGGCCCGATATCGTGGCCCACATCCTGGCGATCCATCGAGGAATGCCTCACGAATCAACGGGTCTTACCCCCTTCCAATTACGGACCAATAGCGTGGCTTGCATTTCAGTACCAAGCCTCCCCGACGAATCTACGCTGGGCCGACGACCTACGAGGGCCACGGTTCGGGACAAGGCCAAGCGACACTTAGAACTGATGGAACGGTCCCTCCCCAGGTTAGCCCGAAAACGCCAGCAAATGACTGAGTTGGCCCACGGACGACAGGTCCGCAGTTACGAGGCCCGAAATGGGAACTCGGGTCCGCGGCCCCAGTACAAATTAGGGGACATGGTGCAGGTGAGGAAATGTGCTCGTCAGGGGAAGATAGCGCCACAATTCTTCGGGCGATTCCGTGTGATCGAGCTTGGCCCAAACGGAGTGAGCACGGTGTGACTATCGCCCGAAGTCTCAGGCAGTCGATCAGCCCGCCCGATCATCCGCCATGTGTCCTACCTCCGCCATCTCTCAACTTCTTCTCCCCCTTCCCCAGCTGGGTCGATCTCGGAGTCAGAGTGGGAGAGTGACAGTCCCCATTCCCTTTCTTCTCCCCACTCACCTTCTTCCTCCTCGTCGCCATGAGTTTTTCTACGGAACAGGTTCTCAATGAATGTATGATGACGCCGCGAGGAAACATTTCGACGATCTAGCAAGTCCATCATCCGCGCATCAGCCCCGACGTTCTTCGGTTCGCGCAGTTCTTCAGCACTGCAGATGTACGCACGGCGATGGAGTTCCGCTTTGTAGTCCCCAACAACAGGGCGCAGGTGTTAGCCGAGGCATCGGCCTATCGGCAGCTTTCAACGCCAGGAACCTGCCACGTGTCGACGGTGGTCTTCTTCAGCAGGGACATCAGCGTGGCGGACTCCACGACGCATACGGCCATCCTGGTGTCACTGAGGGAGTTGGGGGAAGAGTTGGCAAGGGCGTGGAGCCGATTGTTTGCGCGACGCGGGGAAAACGTCATCAATACTGATAGTGTTGACGTCGGCAGCATCCGCACCCGCCCGCACGAGCCGGAAGTTGTCCTCCCCGCACTTGTTCCCTTCTTGCGCCCCCAATGAACCGCTCTCACTTCTCCACCTTCCGTCTCCCCTCTGTCTTTCCCACCTTCTGGCAGTCATCCATCCATCCCCGCCTCTCCTTCGGCATACGGCCGCTTTCTATGCCACTCGCCAAGCCGCTGCAGTGAGAAATTTGGTGTGAACATTACTTTGCCATCTAGCTGTGCCTGGTGGAGGTAAATCTGACGTGGACTCGAGATAGTGAGCACCGTGTTGGAAGGGAGGGTGTAGAACTGCTGGTCATCCAAGCTTGGAGAAAGGAGGTGGAGGGAGATCTTCTTGGGTTTGTCTTCGGAGCAGTGGAGCCAGGCCATTGGCAAACGATCGTGTGGGAGCTCTTGGTCCCCTTTGCGCAGCTGTTGGATGACCTTCCCCTCGACATCGTGTCACATTGCGACGAAAGTCCGGTGCTGCACGTTCTTTCACGAAGATTAACGCCGTATTTGCAGCGGTCAGCCTGCTTGGAGGATCGAACGGGAGGTGGTAGCTACCCATCGCGCGCGGAGTATCTGAACCCCCGGGGGATCATCGACGTCCTCTTCTTTCAGCCTCGAACAGCGGTGGAGGAGGAAGAAGTGGCGGAGGAAGTGGAGGTGGAAGACGAAAGCGAGGAAGAAACCTCTGAGGAAGAAGGAAGCTACAGTGAGTACAGCAAGGAAGAGCCGGGGGCGGAGAGTGAAGAAGAAGAAGAAGAAGAAGAAGAAGAAGAAGAAGAAGAGGAAGAAGAGGAGTCCGAGTGGGAAAGTTTGGGAGGAGAGGCGGACCAGGCGGAAGTCCGAGAAGAGGATCCTGCAGCAGCCGCGCGAAGGAGGGAAGAGATAGCGCCAGGAAAGAGGCCGTTAGAGCATTCCAGCGGCACTGATTTGCCAATCCCAGACGACCCGACCAGAGATCCCGAGCCGCCTGCAATTGAGGATGAGGTCCCTCCTGCGGAGACCTCAAGCACATTGGCTCTGAGGCGACAAAGGCGATCCCCCTCCCCTTCCCCCCGTCCCTCAGTTCGAACACGTGGCGATGCAGGGCATTGGGCTACGTCCCCAGTCATTATCCCGTCGTCCCCTTGATTTTCTAACCCTCCGGCAAATCAACACCGGGATCTCCTTCCCTCGCAACCCTTTCCCGCCTTCCACCTTCCGCCACTTCTACGCCACTCGCCTCGCTGTCACGGTTTATCCGCATTCTACCACGAGATGCATCGTCTCCTCTTTCTCCCTCCACGTTCTTCTCTTCAGTGCTGCATGGCGGGGACACAACATGGTCGAAGTCTACTGCATGATCACGGGGACTATCCCCGCATGCGCGGACTATGATCAGTTCCGCACGGCCCTGCTCCGCACCTTCCCAACCCTTTATCCCGACTCTCTCACTTCTCTCCCCCATAGCGGCAGCCGATTCCCCCGCATACATCGCATCGTCAGATATCAAGAGCTGCCAGAGACGGTGCCAGGGATGGGGATGTTCTTACCTCCACTCCCAAGTAATCCTCCTCCTCGCCATCCCCCCATGTATCGACTCCCTTATCCCCTTCCTGCGGGTTACTAAGCGCACCATCGGATTTGATGACGTGTCGATTTCCCCCACTTATATCCTGCAATAACAACACGTGTAAATTGGCATGATCCCTCACCACCTCCTCCGGTTGTGATCAAATTGCCCTCCCTGGGGAACTTGTGGGACAGAGCCTGCGTAAGCCACGTTGGATGACTTCCACACTCTTATCGAACAATAAGTGGCACGTAGAGAGCTCCGCGTCGTCGATCGATTAGAGAGGTCGGCACGTGTCGTAACATCGAGCAAGCAGGAGCTTGCTCAAGATTGGAACCCTCTGGGCGTCACATATGTGACGAACCATTTTTCCGCACCGCGCGACTTTCTGCGCGATGACGATGAGGGGTCCTAAGATGGGAAGGCTGGGCAAAGTACGGGAGGTGGGATTGACGGGTAAATTTCGACGGTGTCCTCGCTTCTTTCTTTTTCTTCACGTCGCTCCTTTCCCTTCAGCGGCGATGGGACAAGCCCAGGATGGACGGTTGAGTAGCGCGTCGCCGCAGGCACGATTAATAATGGTTGACATAGCTTCTTTTTGTTGTTGGGTTTTCGGCGCGATTATCGCGCGGGAGTTTTTGCTTCTTTTTAAAATTTCTTTTCAAATATTGTCGAGCCTTCGACGACTCTCGGAATTTCGGATTTTCTTTTCGGAATTTGTGCTTTATTGAAGTTCTTTTTGCATTTTTGGATTAGATAGGAATTTAGGAAGTCGAAATTTCTTTTGCAGCGCGATGCTCTTTACTTACGCGCTTCTTTTTGCGGCTGCAACGGAGCTCTGATTAGTCGGTGCCCTTAATCTTGTGTGCAACTGTAATTTTTGGGTGGGCGCCATTGTAACTGTATCTTTCTTCTTGAGCTTTGTCTTTCCCGCCCACTCTTTTCCTTCTGTTGTGTCTAGTTAGCCCGCGGGCTGCATGATCGGATTGATGTGTGGAGAGTGGCTACGTCCCCCACGCCACGATCTGGCCATGCAGGAACGTAGGCGCTCCCTTCCCTTCTCTCCTTCTAAGTCCTTGCAATTTCATGTTCTTCACGCATGCATGTACGCTATAAATTTCGGCAGCGCGATTAGTTAGCTCTCTTAAAAAAAAGTTGTTGGAAGTTCGGGGTAGCGTGATCAGTGAGGGTCGGCTCACGAGCGAAGTAAGAGGTGAGTTGACGTGGAAGTTGGGCGACCCAACGGGCTGGTGCCGAATATGCGGGGTTGACGCGTAGGCTACGACGGACTGTAGCGCGTGGGCGAACCTGACGGGCACGTGAGGACTAAGCGGGGTGACAACTTCGTGGGTTGGTGCGTGACGTCGGTCTGTCCACATCGGAAAGAAAGAGAGAGGGAGAGCGGGTATGGACGGATATGGGATTGTAATTTTCTTTGTCTTTTTCAGTCTTGTATATAAGTTTTGATTTCAGCTTCGGGCGATCCGCCCTTATTTTTCCTTAGACATCTTTGTCGCGACTATGGCCTTTGTCTGGCGCTTTACTTAGTTTGGATCCTTCCTCCTTTCCTTTGATGTACTTGATTGGATGGGTTCTGTGTATGCGGGATGGTTGAGTGATACGCTCGTCATCCTTTTTGCTTGACAACGGTCCATCGTCACTTGATCTGTTCCGGTCGCGACGAATGGCTGATAAAAGAAGTTGATGCGGCCGCGGTGTCTGACGTATGCGTGAACAATGATGTGATGTCACTTTGCGTGATCAAGAAATGTTTTGTTGTCTGCGGGATTACCGAATGATTCAATTGCTGAGTGGTTATCTCCGCCACATGGCGATTTTGCATACTATGGGACTTGGACCTCACTTTTGCACAAGAGTCGGGCGACGGATATGCGTACGATCGAACCCCTCGTATGCGCACGTCTAAGCGCGATCCAATAAACACAGCCTACACGTATCCACACGAGGTCGGTCCGCGATCACTGGATGGATTTGACACTTTCAGTATCGGGATGGGTACGGAGATTCCCCTTTGCGAGAACTTGAGCCAGTGGGGATTTCCACGACCGTACGCAGAATTCCCTTTTCAGTTGGAGAACGATCGGGTGTATGCGGAGGACTTCTACTGCGCCACTACTAGCGATCCACGGGGTCCTGACTACCCGGAGGCCCGTCACACGCATTATTTCATCTCCCCCGGCTTTGTTGTCGTCTCCACTAACTTCCCTCCCTTCCGACTCCTTCTCCAGTATCATCGACTTATAGTAATACTGTGGGATTCCATCGCCCCGTACTGGCCCCGCACGTCGCACAGAAACTCCAGACAACGTGGCGGCCACCGAACCTCCGGAATCACCGCGCGTAACTACAACGCACAGCACCAGCTGCCACACATCCACACAAGGAGGCCCAACTCCCAGAGATCGCAATCCCCACGAACAGACCTCTCCTAAAGCCCTGAACCATCGTAATAGAAACGGGTGGATCGGATGGCCCAAGATGCACCGCGCATGCCATCTGCCTTATGTTGCACGATATCTTCAACCTTCAGCCCGGGAGTAACCTGTCCCTTAGCCTCACTGACGAACCCGTCCCTTATTGCACCTATGCCCCTGAACCCTGCCATAGGAGATCTCAGTTCCGACCTGGGACTCCACCCCAAATTCCCAAAAATCCTTGGCACACCCCTTTTTGCACTTCCAGGCCCACATCCCACTCCGATCAGGAAGTCGCGCCGGGCGTGAGGTTAGGGCGTCACAGTGCAGCGAGGCCCATTATCCCACATAACTACGGGACAACTACACCGCTGGTTTGTCCACCAGCATTCTAGCTCCCCTCTTGAAAAACGAGGACCCATCAAGGGTCCTTGTGACGACCCAAGAAAATCTTGGGGTTGCAGGAAGGCACTCTAGAACAATCTAGAGCACTTCGGGAGCCCAGTGGTTTGTCCAATGGGATTCTAGCTCCACTCTTGAAAAATGAGGACCCATCAAGGGTCCTCGTGACAACCCAAGAAAATCGTGGGGTTGCAGGAAGGCACTCTAGAACAATCTAGAGTGCACTTCAGGAGCTTGTCTGACAACTCTTGAAAGGCACCTTGAAGAGTGACTTTCAAGAATTAGTGCAGGGACGCCAACTCTTGATGATTTCAAGAGTGTTTTCCGACAATTGTAGAACCTGATTCCTGGAGTAAGTGGAGCCATGCTGAACTCTTGAATTTCCACGAGTCTAGAGTAGTGGAGAGAGACCCTTACTCTCCAACTTGGGCTGCAGAGTTCCCAGCCAGCCAAATACAATATTCGGAGCTCTAGAACCTGTTTCCTGGAGTAAGTGGAGCCAGGTCGGACTCTTGAATTTCCATTAGTCTAGAGTAGTGGAGTGAGACCCTTACTTGCTGAAGAGTTCCCTGCCAGCCGAATCCAATATTCGGAGAGTAGTCGGAGAGGCCGATGAGCGCCAGTTTTGGAGAGTTGGCCTGAGTCTCGATGGACAAAGGGGGACCGAATGTTGTTTTGTGCTCCCCGAGGTGTCTTTTTATGCTCACCCTTCTACTAACCAATTTGGGGAGCTCTAAGATGGAGAGTTAGTGGAGCGATGACTGGTTTTCAACCTTCTTGGAGAATCTGGCAGCTCTTCAAATACTCTACAATTTTTCGGAGAGTGGATGTGACGATCTATCTTCTGATAGGAGCGATTCTCTACGCAATTGAACCTTGGGGTGGTCAGATGGGCCTAAGGGTCAATTGCATGAATTGACCCATTTTTTTTCTTCCTCTCTTTTGCAACAGTTTGGTCCCACGACTGTTGGTGGTCAGGACGCGCCTTAGCGAGTACAGGAATAAAGGTTGACGCAACTTTTCTTTTTTTTTGGGAAATTTGGGCAAGGAGCTTTGGTGTGATCATCGCGCGGGGGAATCTTTTTGAATTTTTGAACTCTTTGGAAAGATTGCGGGAGTCAGCGAGGGTATTCGGAATTAGGACTCTAATTAGACTAGGATTTTGGGGACGTCGTAATTGTTTTGTAACTGCACGAAGCTCCTTACTCGCGCGCGCTTTGTTGTGCTCTGTCCTGCACTCTATTCCCGCTGCGCCTTCATTTTAATCTCAATTGTAATTTCATCATGTTCCTTTATTGGCGAGTGCAGGTGTAACTGTAATCTTCTCCCTCTTGGCTTCTTTTCGCGCCAAAACATGCGGCCCCTTCCCCTTCGTCTCATTGGCATGACCGGTGCACGACTGAATCAATTCATGGAGAGTGGCTACATCCCTCGCGCTGCAGCCCAGGCATGCCGACTGTAGGCACCTCCTTCCTTTCCGTCTCCCCCTGCCTTAGCGTAATCCCGACTATCTCGCACAAATGCTAATTGCTATAAATTTTGCAAGCGCGACTAAATCACTCTCTAATCTAAACTTGGGGGAGTTAGCGAGGTCAAGAGGATCGACTAATGAGTGTGAGCATGCAAAGAGGTGAGTTCGGAGCTCGGCGATCCGGCAACCTGGTGGCGAGTGCGCGGGGTCGACGTGTGGCTGCGACGGACTGTGGAGCACGGGCGAACACGGTGTGCATACTCGGGCCAAGCGGGATGACAACTCTGGTTGTTGGTAGGTGCGAGGCAATCGACTGCCCGCATCGGAGTAAGGAGAAGGATGGAGAAGCAGTGAGAGTACGCGACGTCCTGGGGTGTATGGGGACTTCAAGTTCTCTCCTTGCCTTCTAGAAATTTTGGTTTTGGCTTTCACCATTTTTGCCTTTGTAATTTCAGACTTTTCTACGATTGTTTGGATCCCTCATTTCTTCATAGTTTCTCTCATATTTCTTTCTTTTTATGGATGATGTCATGTGTGATGATTGCGGCTTGATCGTCTCAATTCTTATTTATGTCGGAAGATTGCATGCATAACCTTAATCCGTTGGAATTGAAGGGAAATAGCGAAGCTGGTCGCCTCGGCTTGCTTTGTGAACGGATCTCGTGCCATCATGATGTGTATACGTTACAGTCAACCAGTAAAACAACTCGTCATGTATACACAAAATCGCATAAGTCGCCCACATTCGGGTTGTACTACTGGTATACTTCTGCATGGATAAAAACGGTTGCATTAATGTAAACTCGTAGATGCATGGAATTCGGTGTGCCCTTTCGATTAATAGATCACGGCTACCTCTATCGAACGTTGGGCTTCGTTTGGCGGACTCGTACCGAGGCTGAGCATCGAGGACACAACCTTCGATTGAGACCGTCCATGTCAGACTCAGCAATTTGTGAATCCCATGGGCATTGTGTGTTTGAGCAGCGAGATACCCACTGTGTTCCTCTCATACACCACATACGGATCCGTCCTAGGCGCCAAAACCGGCCATCCTGAGTACCCGACCATGAAAGCCGCAAACTGTGAAAACCCTCTGTCATCTGAATCTCTTTGCATTTCTGTCCTTGAAACCTTGACACAGGAGATCCAAGTTCCGACTTGGGACTCCACCCCACTTTCCTAAAATCCTTGGCACACCCCCTTTTTGCAACTTTCGGGCCCACTCCCACTCCGATCAGGAAGTCGCGTTGGGCTTGAGGTTGGGCTTCACATGGAGAGCAGTGGAGAGATACCAGAATTTGTGCCCAATAAAGGTAAAGGGCTCCTTATGCATAAAGCTGAATAGTACACCCTTGAGCTTTTGATCAACTGACGGGAGGCATGCCAGTTCGATGATGATACCTTCAAACACCAGTACATTTCCCAACTATGAAAAGTAATATGCGGCTTGCATGCAAATGCAACTTTTAGGTTTTGGCCTATGGAGCAAAATGGTTGGAGGCATCAGCCAAACAGAGGCCCCTGCCGGTTTTTTTTCTTGGCGCGTAGGGCATTTACCGTAACAGCCCCGGAAAAAAATGTCTTGGAAGTACTCCTATCTATTTTTGTTTTATGCTCCCGAAATCCTTCCTCTTGCATTGTCCCCTGGATATTTATATTTCCCCAAGCGATCCCCTGGCTCCCCCTATCCGAGCAACCGGGCTTCTATGTTGTGGACATCCACCAGGCCAGTTGACTACCATCGTGGTCATAGGCACCGTGCTGAGTGAAGAGACCCGACCCTAGTTGAAACACTATCTTGCGAGCCTCATTGCACTAGGTACTTCGGATGCTAGTACCATTCCTAAAGGCCCCCTAGGCACATACCTAGAGTATCCCAGGTAGTGTGTAATGGTTATCAGGCCAAGTTCTAATCTATGAGAGTGATATGATGAGTTGTTTTATTATGTTCAACCTCATGCCCTACACTGCTTTCCCATCAGAGTGACTAAATGGTGGAAAAAGGTCTGGTGTCGAGCGCAGCAGTCTCGCATGGGGACCCTCCCAATCGCGTCACGCAGGATTTTGACATTTGGGATGCAAAACATTCTAGGAGTAGTGTCGCTCCGGCCGAGAGCGTCAACTATACCTCTCCCGAGTTCCTACGGCAGGATAGGACATCGCGAGCGACGCGAGGTACAACTTACCTCCATCTCTGCGAGTTATCGCCATCCCTTAGGTGGGCGTATCCCTATCGAGCTACGGGTCCACATGCGAGAGTTTTTACGCGCAGTCGCAGAGGTGGATCAGCCGAGGGTGTTTCTCATTCGCTGCAACATAGGGGGTATGTGCAGTTAACGCTTGAACCGAACCCGTGCGTGAGTCGACACTTGGAGCGCTAATCTCCCAAGCACGACCCTACGTAAGTAGACTAGGACGACTTATGTAACCACACGACGCTCTTACACAACACCTTGATTTCAAGTGCAATTCACGCATAGTCCCTTTTACAAACGTTTCGACCCATAACTCGTGCTGCCTGAGAATATCAGATGTCGCTCTCACGAAAATCCATAAGAGGGACACACACGTGAAGGATGTCATAACGTTCAATTATGCGTACTCACGTAATCGACTGTCATGGCGACGCTTCACGCGTTGCCCACAATCTCGCGACCGTTTCCGGGTTTCAGAGTTGCATATAACATTAAAGTATCGAAAACAAAATATCGTGAAGGAAGCCTCTTTCACAGTATAGAGCGGTTGAAGGATGAATCATTCAGCCCTCGTGGCATCTCTAGCCCTTAGGCAGAGCACGATTATGGCAGAGAGTAAGTGTTCAACGCATAGGAGAAAGTCTTTTGTGTTGAACAAAAACTTGGAATGCCCTACACAAGGACCTCGAATTTCAAATTCAAGACCAACGTCCGACCAATCAATTTAAATAATAAGTCCTTCCAAGTACGGTTGCTCATATTTTTCTCACAAAGGTAAGGAGGTTAAGCACAAGCTGGCACGTCCGAGTTGAGAGTGAACTTGTTTTTCTAGACCCTCTAGGTGGGGTAGTCAAGGGGTTTGATTTTGAAGATCATGGGACTCATTCGTTCAGCCAAAAAAAATAAACAAGGCTTTGCAGACCCCCCCCCCCCCCCCCCCCCTCTTCCGTTTATCCTCTCTTAGACACCTATTTAAAGTACAATGTCGTAGTGTCTCCTTTATAGGTCTGATCCACTATCGATCTAGTTATAATGCCACCTTAGACTTCGTTCTTGACGATCACAGTTGTACAAAAAAAATGGTAAATCCTTGAGACAAACGGGGGTTCTGTAATATCATGTAATTACTCTCACAATCATAGATGTGACTTATCCATCAGTATTTTCATAATCGCAGACAATCATCCAGACATCATTAAATATCTTCCACGCATATATGCAATCACACAAAATTCAATAGCAACGTGCCACACACTAACACTATCAACTTTACCGCCATCGGCAACCCATACCCCGCCTTACGCACACAAACCCCAACCATTTTCTACCTGCCCCAAAAAGATACTTAGTCTCTTAGAATGATCATTTAAAAGAAACACGGATAGAAATCCCCAGAACGTATCAAACCCACGAGGCTAAGGCATTAGGTTGAGGTGCAGTTAAATGCAGATTTGCATCACAGTACAAACCAAATAATCATTGTTACAAATTAATGGAGAGTATACTTCATATCGTAGCGTAACTCCTCTACTAAGTTTATTCTCACCTTTCCCTAATCGGTATCAGAGATTACTGAAAATTTCAGTAGCATCTTCCCTAGACAGGATCAAAGTCAAAATTTGCATAATCAAAATTTTATCTAACTCCTTTAATTCACACAAATTTTGACATCACTTCCTTTAGAAAAGTGAACTATTAAAATTTATACTATGTCAATTATGAAATCCAAAGTATGATTCAACTCTTGCAAAGACAGATTTTGTCTAACTCCTTCAATCGATAAAATTTTTGGCAACATGTTTTCTAGGAGAGTAGACTTCCAAAAATTTTACTAAGTAAAAAAGAATCAGACTATATTTGACTTTGCAAAGAGAAAATTTAACTAACTCCTTTGGATTAGTAAAATACTTTCTTTAGCAAAGTGGATTACCAAAATTTATACTAAGTTAAATACGAAAAGGAAAATGCAACTAAATTTGGAATAACTCTTACACTTAACTCGGTCATCAAAGTTAGAAATTGCCCTCATGATTCTTTTTTTAAGACAATATCATGAATCAATCCTAACTTCAAATCTCTGTAAGACCATCCCAAGTTTTCCCTTCCATCCATCACTACTCTAGTTATCGCTTCAACACATGGCGAGCATCTAAGCAACTAAGTTACTAAAATACGCCACCAAGAGATAAACCTACAAAGCACAACAAAATCTTTTATCAACCCTCAATCTCTTTATCAAAATACTTAGTTAATTCGCCCCTCAGTCTGCTAAGTCGTTTACCCTTCCTCACATAGCGCATAGGATCAGACAACCCCAACTTAATGATAAGTCTTACCTGCCTAAAGTATATAGTTAGATTGTCCCAACTAAGGTATATGTCTAGTCCGCGTAAAGCAATATACATAAGGCATTCGCCTAAACGATGATTGCAGGAATGTTGAACGAATATAAGAATCCAAATTTTTGCTAAATAGCCAGTTGGGACAAACATGAAGCAACATACGTATACCCTCTTGAAGGAAAATGATAAAATTAACAAGTGTCATATCGTGCCTTCTTACCCAAGTCCTCTTAGCTCAACATCCGGGGTTGTCTTCACTGGACTGAATGAGCTTATTCAGCGTGTCCGGACACCACATTTCAACTTAAGAGTTATTGATGATTTTAAAGATGAGATAACTAAGATTAATCAGATGTGTGAAAAAGTTGAGGAAGACAACATGAGTATCCTAGCTCGTACCTATGATATTAACTTGAAGAAGATGTTCACTCAACTTCCCCACCAAAAGATCAAGAAATAAGTTACTTAGATCATTGAGTGTTTTGCCGAAAGAATGATCAAATAAATTAGAATCTATATGAAGAAGAAGTTAGCTCATTTTAGCAAGTTACATGAAGAATCAGGCCGCAAGTCTATTCGCTTGCAAGAACTGATTAAATTGACAAAAAAATTGTTGAGGAACACCTTATTCTTGGTTACCGATACTTTGCTTTGACAAAAGAAGGAAATTCTCATGGGCGGCATGACTAGCCTGCCTCTAACATGCATCATGTGCATGTTCACTGAAAACTGGTTTATGGTGTTATCCTGAGGGCCTGATGTTAGAACGTACCGATGCCAGGAACGGTTGTTTGATTTTCTGGAAACCAGACTTATTGTGTGTGATATACGGACTTCGATTTTAATGTCGCAAAACTTTTAAAATGCAGGATCTAACTGGGTAGTGGGCCCTTGAGATTTCTCATCGTACGGACCCGAGACGATCAAAATTGCTATGATCGCCAATAAAATCCAAAGGATCGCACAAAACTCGAATGATGACGTGGTTACCTGTCACAATGTGCTTACTCTTGTCGAAGAGCTGAAAAAGACTCAGTACCCAGACAAAGTGATTATCGTCGGATGCCGATGGATGTGGCGAAGGGTGAAATCCCAATTTGGGGAAGAGATGCTACGTTCAGTATCGTATGGGCGTAGCAGAAAGTCCCAACATAGTGAACCAGGTCGAGCCACTTGGCCCAATCTGGACCAGTGATTTAATATTTTATATATTTTTTATCATATCTTCCCAGGGTTTGATCGTACCTAGGAATCGATACGCCAAGATTGACTCTGTTTTTTTGCACTCACTCATGATTTCGATATCCGAACTTCACCGTAAAGTGTTTGTCTCATTCTGAAAGGAAACCACAATCACGTATCAGGTCAGCTGGTTAGATATTGTTGCAAGCAGAAGCAACACACTTATGATTGCCTTTAACGGGAATATGTCCTGGTACATATGGTGAGATAAGTCAAACAACTGACATTGATGGATGAACACAGAAGCGCGTTAAAAATATTTGTTCTTGAGGACTTTCATCTTTTCCATTTTATTTTCTTTTTCTTTTTTGTTTTCGTTTTCGTTTTCGTTTTCATTTTTGTTTTCGTTTTCGTTTTCGTTTTTCACATACTATTTTCTCATTCATATTTTTCGGGATTATTGGGATCTCACAGTGAAAGGGCCGTGAAAAATGAGTGAAGTGGTATTAGAAGTAATATAAAGAAGGACCATTATGTTGTAGCTTATTACTTCAATCTGAGCGGCGTACGATTAGAAGGGTTGAAAGCCTTAACGGTGTGATGTTAAGATGGAGTCAGAGGGAAGATGGTGGCGCCATGATACGAAAACTCATGTCATCTTCGTTTTATTTTAAATCCATTGTATTTTTTCCCATTGTCCAAAGCCCTAGATTCGAACCTGTCGTGGCTTGGTAACGAGACTAGGGTGTCGTTATTCACTATGCGATTTCGTGCTTCATGCATTGCTTCTTGCATAATTAATAACTATTATTAATTGATAATTACCTATATTTTTCATTATTCTTATCAGTGCTTATTGCTCTAATCTTAGCAATCCTTGTTTGTCTCGGTTGTCATAATTGTTGTAGCATTGCGGCCCATCCATATCCCTATCGCTTCTGATTGCCTTCACTAAAGTTTTCTATGACGGAGTGCCACGTGTCATCACGTAAGTCATAAGTCCTGCACCTTCCACGAGCTGCTCACAATCGCGGGGTAGTAGGTTATGTTGCTTTACATGTGTTTGGATCTGAAGTTTTCTTGAAGATCGTCCACGCCCGCTACATTCTTAAAGGACTCATCGTCGGTCGAGCTGAGGGGAATGCGTCGCTGATGGTGTCCGACTCCTATGGGTACAAGTGGGAAATCTTCCTCAACAACGACTCAAAGTGCGTGGCGAGAATCGACGTTGGGTGTGGCCTCATACTCGGTCTGATACTCACTCACATGTTCGGACGTGGGAGAGGAGGCAAGTCGGGAGGATGACGGGGAAGGTGGTCCAATTGTGCTATTGGATAACAACATAAACTCAGGTTTCGGTCAACCACCTCAGAATGGTGGCAATCCGGTGCAGTCTTAGTATAAATCTGCCTGCGGGAAATGTGTTCCCCCCAGGGGTGAACCCGCAGCAGTATCCTTCACCTTACTAAGTTACGATCGTGTCACCAGTCATGGCTCCTCCACCAGTGCATCTCACGATTTGGATTCAATACCAGGCAACAACGTCAATATGACCTCCAACTGGACAATGGGCAATGCAGGCCTGGTAGGCGCCTAGACCTGACCATTGAAACAGGAATGGGCAGTGGGCTGCCTAACCCTCCAACAATCAGAAACCGCATATGCAGCAGAATGCGCCTGCGCACAATGGCAGTTTTGGAAGCAGTAACACCAAGAGTGAAAAAGTCCCGTGGCGAATGCGTTCCCAAGGCCTGACAATCGGGCTTATGTCATGAAAGAGTATATGGAGATCCTAGAGAGGATCAAGATGACCAAGGTCGTTGAGAACGTGAAGAAGAATATCAACATGTTATTCGTTAAAATAAGACATTATATTTTAAATTGGTACTCGCACGCTATTAATTTCATGTTAAAATCGCTATATTCTACATTAAACGCTACAAGCCAACTGTACATTGAACTACGTCTAAATGAAACGCTACGAGCCGCAACAATGTAAACTTTCAAAAACGCTATCATTTACAAAATTTGAAGTTCCTACCGATGTCCCCGCGTCCCTTTAGAACCAAAACCCGTATAAGGCATTCATAGACGACCCGAAAACAAGAGTTTGTGGTTGTCCCTTCGTCGCCACCCTCGAGAACACCGAAATGTACTTCATCTTTACAAACCTACAGACACCTGCCAAGAACTTACCGATGGCGTCACGCACACAACATGTCACTTGCTCTACCTCATGCCACTTATGAACCTCATCAATTCGACTGGCAATCTCCAAATCGGATTGTCCGTTCTCGTACAGAAGGCGCAAACTCCCCATGTTGCAACCATAAATTCTAAGGTTGTTGCAAGAAACTAGCACTACAGCGTCTACCAAAGTCCGCTTTCGGTTTGAACATGCCACACACAATACTCTGCAGAAGTCGGAACCGGCCACAGACAACCGTACGCAACAATATGACACATCTTTTGGCTGTAACCCGGCACCACGCAGCGGATATACTTCCAAAAACGGATTGTAGGATGCACAGTTGAACAACTCTTGTTTCAAGTCCGCACACCACACCCGAGGTGACCTCGTTACGTTGTCTAGGCGAAGGTAAAACCGATTATTCTCTTCATGCTTGAGCGAGGCGCGCAGGGACGGAAGTTGTCTGACACCAATGGCATAATGAGGTACTTTGATCAGACTTCCCCACTCCATCGCGGAAGCAAATTTGTAGTCCTTATGCCATGAGCATTTCCTTGCCAAGATGGCTCTATCTCATTCTGCCTCGGACCACGCATCGATAGGCTTGTCAAAGAAGGGGACGACGGTCATCCACGGGTCGTTTTCGGTATCGCCTCCCGAACCACGAAATCCGCATGCACAAGGGTGATTGGGACATGCATAATCATGCCGATGGTCCATGAATCCTGTCGCACTCCCTACACAAGACATAATGCAAACACAAATGAAAATGAAATGTGGAAATAGTAGAAAATCGCCTTCATGATAAACTTAACTTCGGAAATTGTTGAACCATCACCAACCATTTTAAAAAATTTAACTGTGGATCGTCGACAAAATTCGCCACGCAGAATCATCGCAAAAATAATATAATCCCTTCTGAATTATCGTTCATCCAAACAGTTATTTTCTAAAATCTCACTCCCTCACTTTATCCGGCGGACGTGCACTCGTCGCCCTTGTCCCCTCCATCTGCACTCCCTTCACAAGAAGGACTCAGATCTAGAAGTGCAGCTCCAGCATTCAGTCGAACACTGGAAGGAATGACAAGTCCAGTCGTGAATGGTCTTGTACCTTGGACCGGTCTCTCCCAACCAAAAACGATCGAGTCAGCATCCTGCCATTGTGTCTGCTCAGTCATTTTCCATCGTTTTTCCCATGCGTTCTCATACAGTTGTTCGAGCGACTTAGCTCTCCCAGTCGGCACCCAATATTCCACTAACACTTGATTATAATTATGCGAATTATAATAAACAACCACCCGAGAAAGAGCTTTGCCCACCCAGATTGGCACACCGCTGGACAGATCATCGTCGGAGGGGCGAAGGATAAGAAAAGTGCCCACGTCGACATGCACGAGGGGATCGAAACTAGTCTTCGGGCGATTTTTTTTTCGTCCAACAAACAGGGGTTCCCTGTCGTCGATGTTGACACTGCGAGGAGAAGGTTGTTGATCGCTTTCGAGCAGCCGTGGTCGTGGCCAGAAACTTTCTTGAGGTTGTGAGGACAACCCGTTTGCGATGATCTCATCGCCATGTTTGATAACCTCCTTCCAGTAACACAAAGCTCTTTCTCTCCTACTCACCTCATGGTCATTGTAAGTGCACCACGTAACTCGCAGAATCGAACAACACCATTTTTGTCATTCAAATAGTCATTTCGAGGAAGAGGTTGCACATGAGGCGGGTCAAACGGCCACGAAGGACCTGCATAGCTCTCATTGGGGTTTTGATTGAACCAATAAATCGGACCTTCCTCGGGCAACCATTCGTCGTCATCGCAAAACTCCTTGTACAACATGCCCGGATTATCTCCAACCATAAAAAATTCAAGCAAGTGCGGTTTCGAAATACCGGTAATGCCTGACGCAACGCACGGGTCTACTATACTAATCCAATCTTCCATCGTATCGAGGAAAATACATTTGGGAGGCTTTTTGTGTGATTGCTCTATGAGCTCGAAAAACTCGTCCATAATATAAACGTCTATGTCTTTCAATTTCTTCGAGAAAACGCTGAAAGTAGCGTCAACGTCTGTATGGGTGTGTCCCACCAGCATGAAACCTATTTCTACCTCTTCGAAAACTTTGAACTTAACCAACAGTGCAGTCATCGCACATATGTACTTGTTCTTGTTTTCCCGCCAACAGTTATCCGCTTGAATGCGCAAACATCGTGGCAGCGGCATCCCGCTCCCTTGAATTTCGACAAGGGTTCTCATAACATAAGTAGTGACCGTGTTCGAATCGTGTTTGAAATACGGAAACCACGTGTATACATATATACTAGGGTCTCTACCGTGTGCAATGACGCCTGCCAGATTTGTCTTCATCATCATCTCGTGCCTAAGTGCTTTCGAGTAGTTTGCCTGACCAATATGGGGGATAATTGTTTTATCCTGATCCATGCCGTCAATGATGACACACAAACGCTCGTCTGGACAGACCATCGAATCAGTTTTCGCTCGACTATAGTCCAATCTGTGTTCAACTTGCCTCCTTTGGTGAGCTTTCATATCCTCTCGAGCTTGTTCTCGATCTCGATGAAGAGCAGCATATTGTATACGTTCCTTCAACTCATGACATACAACGCACTTCGTGAACGTGTTAGAGTGCGTGAGGGAAACGTGAAAAAAGTGTTTCCGCCATAATTTATAAAAGTTGGACTCAGACACGACAGCGAGGCCAGCGGCCAAAAAGTATGATTTGATGGACTCATAAATTAATCGCTTCGTGAAAGCAGCCGGGAGTCGAAGCTTCGGTCTGGAAACCCCACCTTCGTTAGCCACCTCATTCGGCATGCTATCCGTATGACACTCGATGAACGTTCTCATGCTGGCAAGCATGATGACCATTTTACTGGTTGGTTTCCCCCGTCAGGCCATGCTCGGAACGCACGTAACCATTGTCGAAACGCTTTTTGTAGCTGTAAAATGTATTACGCGAGACACCGAGTACATTGTAGTACGCCTTGACGCACAGCGAATGTTCCAACTCCACAGGGCGGACACGTCTCTGTCCACCCTCGTTCACTGTGAAATCCATAATACTTTTCATCCACCACTCAGCTCGCTCTATCGGACTCTTACTGTACAGTCCTTGTCTAAGCTACCTTCGTCTTTCGCCTGGCAGAGGTGCGGGCAAAATCTGCAATATCGCCCTTCTCTCTGCATCACCCCTGCCAGACGCTTCCGACCCAGACTGACTCTCAATTGGAATCGCATCAGCACTTTGCACTTGCGTTGGACTCGCCTTTGCTGTGAAAAGTTCCTCCGAAGAGTAGTCGGTGGCAACCAACTTCGTACTACTGGAGCTAGCGTGAAGCAAAGGTCAACTGGAAGAGGACTGTGGTCCAGACGAGTAATCAGTGGCCACCAACGACTCACTCTCGTCATCAGACGATGCGTAAGAAACACCCATCCGCACGCAACTGCTGTGCGCCGAAGCTGTGGGGTTCACCTCTCGAGGAATGTGGAACTCGATCCGGGAGGTAGACGGTTCTTTGCCCGCGGACATTGTTGCCAATTCTGTAGGCAGTTGGATGCAACCTCCAAAGCTCTCACGAAAAGCGAGATTCCATTTTCTGGGAAAAGTTGCAGCGGACTGTTGGAACGACGAACTGTCCGAAGAGGGCTGTGGGAACGGCGAACTGTCCGAAGAGGTCGTCGGGGCCAATTCCAGGTGTTGTAGCTGGTAACGCAAGTCGACGGCTTGTTCAGTTTCCATAGCCCGGTTCATGTGGCCGTTCGCCCAACCGTCTTTGGCGTCGTCATGTAACCGTCGGTGCAACGGATGCAATTTCCGTCAGCGTAATCGATTAAGCTCTCTTGTACGGATTGAACGGGTCATTCCAATTCGTGCCCACACCCTACAAAACAGCGGAGCAAACTGTAAGCATGATTACTATAGAAGTAAGGGCTACCCCCCCCCCCCCCTCCCCAGAGCCGATTCCCCGCGCAGCAGCAAAACTGGGCGAGCTTGTCTGACGGCGATCACAACCACTGCAGCCAAATTGCCGCACATGGAAGGCGTGGTCTGACAGTTGGGTGGCACGGACAATTTCACAAACCTCGACATGCGAAGTGCGCTAACATCCGAACTCGGCAGAGATCGAAGTCCTATGAATGCCTGGAATGCATGTGCCGAAGGGAAGCGAAATTTTTCTTGCATCGACTCCGGCGCTCAGAATTGCCCCAGTACAAAACGGAGACACCCCTCCCCTTTTTGCTTTTTATAGTTTTGTAGTTGGACGTTGAAGTCTGTAGCAGCTGCCAAAGTTTAACCCCTTGACCTTTTTAAAGGCCTCCGCAGATGGAACTCAACTGCTACAAAGGGCCTTGGCCCGCCCACCCGTCGCTCCCACAGGTAGCTGAAGAGGGTAGGTACTGCAACCGTCTTGGCGGTTGTTTAGCGTCGAGAGGCAAGTCCCTCAAGGCGCGTGTCAACCGACACTTGAGTGTCGAATGAGACCCTCGATAACGCCGAGGGCCACGACAGTATGGACAACATATAACATGCCATCGCTTCGATAGTTTGCGAACTCATGCATGGTGAGTCTTTATGAGGAAGCCTGTAACACGGCCCACATTAATAGATGTCTACCCCGCGCTGCCTGCAAGTGGTCGGCTATATTTGGTTATGGGCCGGACACTCCATGGGCCAGGCGTGAATCTTTGTTGTTAATTTATCGACACATTTTTGTTTGTCTGTTTCGCCCAGCAGGACGTGTCCTATGAGGAGTAAGACGTGCGCAAGGGACGACCGAACTGTCGAGGACCACAGAAGTCCGTCGGGATTCAAACTTCGCAGATTTCGAATCGATGGCCAACCGGTTATCAACGGGTCGCAGTGAACAGACTGTCGGCCAATCGTCATAACGAACTGTCGGCCAATCGTCATAACGAACGGAAGGCTAGGAGAGGCAGGAGACAAAAGAAAACATGGCTTAATAACCCTCAGCCGACCCCCGCAAACCCCGAGTAACTGCACGTCGATTCGGAAGTTGTGTGCTGGGACTCAAAGCCTTTGCAGCCCACGCGGCTTCGACACTGCAGCGCCTTCGCAATGTCGACACCCTACTCCGCGAACCGCAAAGCACGCCGTGGCAGAAGCATGACAGCGACTAAACCACACTCATCGCGACGATTGCTTTTATTGGAGGGCAACGAAGATCGACGACATACCGCAAATGGACCCCGCCACTGACACCGTCGTCAACCCCAATAAACCCCTTTTAGGGCAATTCACAAGGCAAGCTATGTCGCGCACTACCAGGACGCCGGCACCGAAGACGGACTGGGAAGTCCAAGCTGTTGAAAACAACTGACAGATTCACGCGGAGCCTCAAAGTTCGCCGGGATCCGAATTTGGCGGGTGGTGGAGTAGCGAGGAACCTGTTTTCGCGCGGCCGGTGTTAGTGGAAGGGAGCGCCAGTGGGTGCACACAAGGAACTCCATGTTTGGGCGCACAAAAGGAAGGTTGTGCTGTCGTTTAACGAAAGCACTCGCAAAACAAAGGGTAGTGGTGGATGCACCACCATACAATTCGGCGCAGCGCAACCCCAAACTTACCCTTATAAACATCGATTCTCACCATCGTCTAAGCGAGCGCGTGCGGTGTTCCATTCACTAGTGCAAGAGCTTATCGAACTCAGACATCTCCAATGCGCAGACAAGTAAAATGCATAAATGGATGAAAGATCCCCCTTGCAACCCTTCCAGACATTGATTCGGCCAGTCGAGAAGGCGACTCCCGACTCGCGCGCCTGGAACGTCGACGGGAGACAGCGCGAACCGCGCAGCACGCAGAAACACAAGCATGTCTGCGGCAATACTCCTCACACCGCGACGGCCAAAACCTTTGGGGGGCAACAAAGATCGAGGGCGCGAAAAATTGCTCGCCTTCTGAAATACCCTTGAAGGGGTTTATGGGGGTTGCCGACTGCGACAACGGCCGTGTCCCTTATTTTCGGCAACCCCCATGAACCCCTTCAAGGGCTATTCAGAGGGCGATCAATTTCTCACACCCGCAGTCCTATCGCAATCAACTCACACTCGAAGCTCCAGGCGTCATGCAAACGACGGATAGATTTGCGCCGATCCTCAAAGTCCGCCAAGATCCGAACTTGGTGGATTTCCCTGCATCGAGTAACAGGTTTTTGCGCGGCTGCAGGTATTGGAACGGGTGGTTGGTTTTCGCACAGAAGCAGGCGATGCTCGGCCGCACCGCATTTGGGGGCGGCGATGAACGAAGATTCACGGCACGCCGGAAATGGACCCGGCCAGTGACAGCGTCATCAACCCTTATAAACCCCTTTCAGGGCAACTCATAAGGCGAGCACTTTTGCGCACTACCAGGCCGCCGGCATCGAAGACGGAACGGGAAGTCCAAGCTGTTGAAAACAACGGTTAGATTTTCGCGGAGCCTCAAAGTCCGCCGGGATCCGAATTTGGCGGGTGCCGGAATAGCAAGGAACCTGTTTTCGCGCGGCCTGTGTCAGTGGAAGGTAGCGTCATTGGGTGCACTGAAGGAATGCTTGTTGGTGAACGATAGCACTCATAGAAGAAAGGGTAGTGGTGGATGCACTAGCACACAATAGGGCGCAGCGCGACCCCAAACTGACCCCTATAAACACCGATTCTCACCATCGTCTAAGCGAGCGCGTGCGGTGTTCCATTCACTAGTGCAAGAGCTTATCGAACTCCGACATCTTCACAGCGCATACAAGAAAAATGCAGAAATGGATGAAAGATCCCCCCTGCAACCCTTCCAAACATTGATTCGGCCAGTCGAGAAGGCGACCCCCGACTCGCGCGCCTGGAACGTCGACGGGAGACAGCGCGAACCGCGCAGCACGCAGAAACACAAGCATGTTTGCAACAATACTCCTCGCACCGTGACGGCCAAAACCTTTGGGGGGCAACAAAGATCGAGGGCGCGAAAAATTGCTCGCCTTCTGAAATGCCCTTGAAGGGGTTTATTGGGGTTGCCGACTGCGACAACGGTCGTGTCCCTTATTTTCGGCAACCCCCATGAACCCCTTCAAGGGCTATTCAGAGGGCGATCGATTTCTCGCACCCGCAGTCCTATCGCAATCAACTCACACTCGAAGCTCCAGGCGTCATGCGAATGACAGATAGATTTGCGCCGATCCTCGAAGTCCGCCAGGATCCGAACTTGGTGGATTTGCCTGCATCGAGTAACAGGTTTTCGCGAGGCTGCAGGTATTGGAATGGGTGGATGGCTTTCGCACAGAAGCAGGCGATGCTCGGCCGCACTGCATTTGGGGGCGGCGATGAACGAAGATCCACGACACACCGGAAATGGACCCGGCCAGTGACAGCGTCGTCAACCCCAATAAACCCCTTTCAGGGGTACTCACAAGGTGAGCACTTTTGCGCACTACCAGGCCGCCGACATCGAAGATGGAACGGGAAGTCCAAGCTGTTGAAAACAACGGTCAGATTTTCGCGGAGCCTCAAAGTCTGCCGGGATCCGAATTTGGCGGGTGCCAGAATAGCAAGGAACCTGTTTTCGCGCGGCCTGTGTCAGTGGAAGGTAGCGTCATTGGGTGCACTGAAGGAACGCTTGTTGGTGAACGATAGCACGTGCAGAAGAAAGGGTAGTGGTGGATGCACTAGCACACAATAGGGCGCAGCGCGACCCCAAACTGACCCCTATAAACACCGATTCTCACCATCGTCCAAGCGAGCTCGTGCGGTGTTCCATTCACAGGCACTAGTGCAAGAGCTTATCGAACTCCGACATCTCCACAGCGCAGACAAGAAAAATGTACAAAAGGATGAAAGATCCCCCCTTCGACCCTTCCAAACATTGATTCGGGCAGTCCAGAAGGCAACCCCCGATTCGCGCGCCGGGAACGACGACGTGCGACAGCGCGAACCGGACAGCACGCAGAAACACAAGCATGTCTGCGACAAGACTCCGCACACCGCGACGGTCAAAAACATTGGGGGGCAACACAGATCGTGGATGTGGAAAATTGCTTGCCTTCATAAATGCCCTTGAAGGGGTTTGTGGGGGTTGCCGACGGTGACAACGACCGTGTCCCTTATTTTCGGCAACTCCCATAAACCCCTTGAAGGGCATTTCGGAGGGCGATCAATTTCTCGCACCCACAGTCCTCTTGCAATCAACTCACACTCGAAGCTCCAGGCATCATGCGAAGGACGGTTAGGTTTGCGCCGTCCCCCAAAGTCCGCCAGGATCCGAACTTGGTGGATTCGCCTGCATTTAGAACGGGCGGATGGCGTTTGCGTAGAAGCAGGCGATGCTCGGGCGCACCGCATTTTGGGGCGTCGATGAACGAAGATCCACGGCACACCTGAAATGGACCCGGCCAGTGACGCCTTCGTCCACCCCAGTAAACCCCTTTCAGGCCAACTCACGAGGCGAGGAGTTTCGCGTACTACCAGGCCGCCGGCATTGAAGACAGACGGAGAAGTCCAAGCCGTTGAAAACAACGGTCAAATTCACACGGACCCTTGAAGTCCGCCATGATCCGAATTTGGCCGGTGCTGGAGTAGCAAAGAACCTGTTTTTGCGCGGTCGGTGCCAGTGGAACGGAGCGCCAGCGGGTGCACACAAGGAACGCTATGCTTGGCCACACAGAAGGAAGGCTTTGCCGCTCTCAAGTTGTCGTTGTACGACAGCACGCGCAGATGAAAGGGTAGTGGTGGACGCACCACAACAAAATCGGGCGCAGCGCGACCCCAAACCACGAAGTCCGCCCGGATCCGAACTTGAGATCGGTTGCCGCGTTCGACCGGGAGCATGAAACACTTTGCTTTTCTTGGGGTCCCATTGAAATTTGCGGCACCGCCCCCCAAAAAACAGTCATGTAACCAGGACTCTTAGCAGCTTGCGACTTCGCATGCTTGAGATCGCAAGTCCGCCAGGATCCGAACTTCGTCGCACGCTGACAACTGGCAGGGCGTTTTCACACCTGCGCGCACTCTCCCTGCGCCGGGATCCGAACTTCGTCGCACGCTGACAGTCGCGTGTGAAAGCTTGCCGAAAAGGGAACTTCGGATGCCGGCGAACTACAGCAATCATGCGCTGTTTTCATACCTGCACGTGCTCTCCCTGCGACCGCGCGACGGCAACTGTTTGCCGCTTTCGCGAGAGCAGTGCGCATGATTGTTGTAGTTCGCCGGGATCCGAACTACCCAATTCGCCAGGCAACAACACGCCACGCGCCGTTTTCTGTTTGGTTGTTGTTGGTTTCGCGCTTGCAGTCACAATGGCGATCGTTTCCTGGCACCGACGCACCCCACATGCCCTCGCATGTCCCTCCGCCTGCCAAGTCGCTGTCCACGTCATATTCGACGTTGCTACTGCTCTTCTTACTCGAAAGGCGCGACCATCACCCCACGCAGCACCCTCGCAAACGCAAAGCACACACCCAAAGGTCGACAACGTGCCGTCACGTTTAACGTCGGGGTTCGCGCTCATCTCAACTCGACAGTTTCACACGGTGAGTGCGCACGCAGCCGGGACGTATGTTTGCATTTGCGCGGGTGTTGGCGGGTTTTGTGATGATATGCTTGCGCAGATCGAAAGAGGTCGTGTCTGCATGTGTGCCGGTGGGCGTGTGTGTGTGTGTGTGTTTGTGTGCGAGTGTGTGCTTGCGCGTGCTTCATTGTTTTCATGTGTGTTCGAGTGCGTGTTCCATTGTGTACGTGTTCGTATGAAGTGTGTGCCACACGCGCGAGGCAGGATCGTGCACGTGTCTGTGCTTGAGGGGCGTATGTGTGTGGGCGCCGTGCGGCGGCGTGTGTGTGTGTGCGTGTGTGTGTGTGTGTGTGTGTGTGTGTGTGTGTGTGTGCGTGTGCCTGTCTGTGCATATTTGTTCGCGTGTGTGTGTGTTCGTGCACATTGAGTGTGGGGAGATACGCGCTAACGTGCGAGGTCAGGGATGAGAGACATAATTTCCACTTCGATTCCCCGAATAGCGCTTGTGTGTGGATGTTCGAGGAAAGTATCAAAAACGATTGCGCTCGTGCTGTGTTCAACCTCATCTTGCCACACTCGACTGATCCTGATTGATCCCAATGTCACGTCCGCCGATCTGCCCAATGGATGATCAATCGGAACACGCGGTGGCAGTGTCGATACAGCGAACGCATCCATCGACCAATCGCGAAACACGATGAGATCACTCGTGATCAGGTGATTGATCGTGTCCGCCGTGTCGACGTTATCACCGCGTGTGTGTTGTTCGTTCTGTCGTCTGTGTTCAGACCACTCGTGATCGGATGATCGATCTGATCCATGACAATATGCACACCACACACGTGATGAATCGACCCATCACCAAACACAAGCCGACCACTCGCGATCGGGTGATAGATGCTGTTAGCTGCCCCAACAACATCGCCCCTGATCTGCCAAACGGATGATTAATCAATGCACGAGGCGACAATGTCTGGATCACAAACGCATCCAAGCGACCAGGCAATATATTACTTGCGATCGGACGATTGCTCGTGTGTGCTGCATCGAAGACGTCGCCGATTGTGTGTTTCGATCGTCTCAATGGCAAAACCAAAACACACGCGGCGATGTGCATGCGTGCGTGTGTGTTTGCGTGTGCGTGTGTGTGTTGTATGAGCACCATAACCTGTTTTATGTTTCACAATGCGATGTGCGTGCGCATGTTTCTGTGCGTCTGCGTGTGCGAGATGCAACCCGTCGGCGAGCGACCTGTTTATCTAACCACCTGATAGTCATGGACTGAACAGTCGATTGGTCAGGGAATCTGCCTGGATCAACTGATTGGTGATTGATCAACCACCACACCAACCGCCAACCGAGCAGCCGATCAATCAGCTGATACTGGCAGATTTCATGACCAATCGACTGTTCTGTGCACATTGATCGCGGAGAATCCTCAAGGCAAATGATCATGTGCACGATCGAAACCCGCGAACAAATCACACAACCTTGTCACAATGTTGTTGCACATCGAAAGTAGATCCCGATCTGCGAACGGAAGAAAAGCACTTCGTCACAATCTTGTTGCACATCGAGCGTCGTATAACATCGAACCCGGCTCCACACCAAACCTCGGCGGGCGTGGAACCTCGTCGGACGTCGAACTTTGGAGGACGTCGGGTCATCGACACTTGACGGTCACTGGACGGCGAACGCTGAGCAGCCACCACCCCACGCATCGTCGGTACAGTCCTCGTCATCGGAACGTGACCGTCCTAATCCGCCAGCACAAACTTGGCAGTGCCAACCGAACTGATCTCGCAATCAAACACCGGAAGAAGTCCGGATTCCGGCGAGCTTGAACAGCTGTTCGAACACGCTTCGCAACCCCGAACCGCAACCACAGCCGCGGACATGTGAAAATTTGAAGTCCGCCGGGATCCGAACTTCAAGAAATTGTTGGACGGCGAGTTTGGCAAACAGGTGTGTCTCTCCCACGCAGTTTCGCGAAGTTCGTACCTCGGCGAACTTCAGGTTCCCGCCTTTCGCTAGACATGTTTGCGGCTCGCCCGCTGGCTTGTGGATCCGAACGTCGCTTGCATGACTCCTTGCACAATCGTCAACTCCGGACCTCGATGAACTTCGGATTCGTGAAAATGCGAAGTCCGCTGGGATCCGGACTTGTCCTTCACGGTTCCTCGCACGGACGTCAAGTTCGGACCCTGGCGAACGGCGAACTTCGCTTTCCGCATTGTGTGGGTTCTGATTGCGGACTTTCCAGTGCCCGAGGGATTGGCACAACTACGGATTCGAAAAATGTGAAGTCCGCCAGGATCCGAACTTCTCGCGCACGGCTCAGTCGCCGAGTTCGCCGGTTGTTTCTCTCCCGTGCGATTTCGCCAAGTTCGGATCCCGGCGAACAACAGGTTCCCGCCTTTCGCTGGACATTTTTGTGGCTCGCTTGCCCTCCCGTGAATCCGAACCTCGCGTGCCCGGTTCCTCGCACGTTTGCCAAGTTCGGATCCCAGCGGACTTTGGATTCGTGAAAACGCAAAGTCCATCGGGATCCGAACTTCTCGTGAACGGTTCCTCGTACACTCGTCAAGTTCAGACCCCGGCGAACTTCGCTTCCCACATGGTGTGGGTTCTGTCTGTGGGCTTTCTCGCGCCCGGTGGTTTGCCACAACTTTTGTTTCGCAGAAATGCGAAGTCCGTCGGGATCCGAACTTCTCGCGCACGGTTCCTCGTCCCATCATCGAGTTCGCCAGCTGTGTCTCTCCCACGCGATTTCGCCAAGTTCGGATCCCGACGAACTTGAGATTTCCTCCTTTCGCAATTCGTGTTTGTGGCCAGCCTGCTGGGCCGTGCATCTAAAACTGTCGTGCACGGTTCCTCAGACAGTCATCAATTTCGAATCCCAACGAACTTCGGATTCGAGAGAATGCGAAGTTCGCTGGGATCCGAACTTCTCGTGCAAGGTTCCTCGTGTAGTCGTCAAGTTCGGACCCAGGCGTACTTCAATTTTCGGGTGGTGTGGGTTCTGACTGTGGGGTTTTCTGGCGGCCGATGGATATCCACAACTTCGGATTCTTAAAAATGTGAAGTCCGCCAGGATGCGAGCTTCAAGAACTTTTGGGACGCCGAGTTTGAGAGACAGCTTTGTTTCTCCCGCGCAGTCTCGCCAAATTCTGATCACGACGAACATGAGGTGCCCAACTCTTGTGGGACATGATTGCGGGTGGCCGGCCGGCCGGCAAATGTGCACACCGACCAGGTCAACCCCTCGAAATCGGATCTTCGAGCGTGCGTTCCGTTTGATGCCAAGGGTAGCAGATCGCGAAACAAGATGTGTTTACGAGTGTCTCCGTGCCCGTGTGTGTCGTTTGGCATGTGCGCGTGTTGTGTAGGGTGCGTAATGGAGGTGACCTTCTCGACACCACGAATCGTGGATCCCATCTTCTCGACACCACAAACCATGAGTCCCGAGATGCACATTCGCTTGGCAGAACCGTTTCCTCCTTGCGCGCGATCCGTGCGGTATTTTAACGGTGTAACTATGATCCACGGAGCGACCGCAGAGGACTTCGACGAGGACCCCTGGATGACCGTCGTCCCGTGCCTGGAGGGGCATGTTGACGGCTGGTGCGATTGGAATTGGGCCACGATGGAGAGTCGTTGTCCTTGGGCAAGCCAGTACAAGTTCGCCAACATGTTGGAGTTCGGGAACCTCATCCCGGTGTCTGACGCTGTCCTCGGACACAAGTTCTTGAACCACATGCGCAAAGCACAGGGCTGCATTAGCCGCCATTTCAGCCGCCTCGAGTGCCACTACGTCAGGTCGTCGCCACGAACTTGGGGATGCCCCCGGAAACAAGAGTTGGTGGATTGCGCTCGCCACTGCTCATTCCTAGAGCACTACCCGCTCCGCTGCCCCGGGAATTCTCCACAAGTTGTGTCATACTGTTGTGTGTGATTAACTGTGTCCGGGTCTGATTTCGCCAGAGTTCTGTGTGTCGCTGCTTCGAACAAGAGCAGGAAACTCGTCGATGCAGTTGTGCTTGTGTCACGCAACGAGGTGGTGATTGAGGGGTCCAAATTCGTGGAGACGCTCGGGCCTGAACGTGTAGATGGGTGGCGTGATTTGGTTATAGCAGGGCGGGTCCGAAACTTTTCGATGCATCGTGAGGTCGAGGAGAAAGTGTACGATATACGGGACTGCATAGGGAATTCCTTTGCACGACCGGGTGTGTTTGTTAGGATGAAATACATGTCCGCCTTTTCCGAGAGGACATCGGTAGACGAATCGCAGATCCACGTATACGGATCATCAATGAATGCTTTGTATGGCTTCGGTTCACTACGTCGTCCCAGGGGAACCCCGAATGTCAACACATCTGAACGAGAGGTCTGTCTCTGACGTCGTCTCCTTCACTGTCGCGCCCGGCGAAGTTTGGATCCTGGAGAACTTCGCATTTCGGGGTGTGCGTTGATTTGGCTTCGGTACTGTTGGCGTCGGGCGGGCCGCACGAACCAGCGGGGCCCACGGGCAAGGTCTTGCTTGAGGCCGCAGGCCCGTCCGACCGGCCTTCGAGCTACAAGTGTTTGTCGGAGACCTAAATCCGGCTGGGCGCGGCGTTCGTAACAGATTTGCGACCAGTTCCGCCTGGGCACGTTCGCATCAAAGACCGCCGCCAACTGGAGTGCAGTGTGCCCTGCCCGTGTTCGGTTGCCGCCCGTCCACCATCGACATGTGCCAAACAGTCGATCATTGTCTTTTCGAAATGCCAAAAGCACTCTTAGGGATCCCAGTCGCAAAGTTCGACGTTGGCCGAACAATTCTGAAGTTCTCCCTCCAACACCTTGCTCGGACCCCGTCTTCTGTCTAACCTCATACGTGATCTGGTATTTCTCTCTGTGTGTCTTTCTCGAAGCGTCCTTAAGTTCGGATCCCGGCGAACTTCCTGTGACGCTTGTCTATTGGACACACACTGGTCTTCCTGATCCCCCGTGGAATGCGACAACAGTTCCTGTCCGCGCTGCTCCACACGTTCCGTTCTGCCCCGCCAGGGACCCACACAATGTTGTCAAGGCTGCTGCGCATATCAGAAGAACTTCGGATTTCGGCGAACTAATCCTTCTCAACCGGCCTCTCATGTTTGTGTGCCATTCCCAGGTCGTGTTTTTCTTTGAGTCCATGGATCGTGTGTCTCTGACGCCGTCTCTGCCTGTCGCATCGTCCTGAAGTTCGGATCCCGGCGAACTTCACGATTCGGGAGGTGCATTGGTTTATCTTCGGACATGCCCGTCCGCTAGTTCTCACAACCCGCTCGGTGACGGGGAGAGTCCGTCTCCGACTTCTGGTTTTGATCAAATGCATTTGCAGAGTGTGTTCGCTCGAGAACAGTTCTGGAACGCCGACTGCATGGGCTGGCTGTTTCTCTCTTTCTTTCGCACCGTCTTTTAGTCTGGACCTGGGCGGACTTCGCGTGCTAGTCTGTCCGGGTTCCGAGTGCTGGGCGGAGGACACTACACCGTCCAACGCGATCTTCGAAAATGACCGGCAGTCGTGAAGTTCGGATCCCGATGAACTTCTCGATTTTCCCTATGCGTTGGTCTTTCTTCGTAATTCCGGTGCGCCGTCCACCGCATAAACGGCGCTTGATCCCCGACACTCTGCCTCTCTGCCTCGTGCACTATTGAAATTCGGATCCCGGCGAACTACCCATTCTAGCCGTTCCTAAGTTGGGTTCCGGGGTGTCTTTGCGTGCGGATTTCGCTGCGCAAGAGCATGCGTTGTTGTGTGCCGACGACTGTTCTGTTCCTGATGTGTTTTCCAAAATCTTGACTGCATGGTGCGTGGTGTGATTTGGGTTGTCGTTCGCAGACGGGATGTCTTCTTCAAAGGGCGAGGTGGAGGCAACGGGGACCTCCGAGAAGACATCCGGAAAAGATTCCACGAGGAGGTCGTCTACTGCCACGAAAGGGTGGTCGAACCATTCGAAGTCGAAATGGTTCATCGTCTGGTGCTGTGGAGACGCTTCCAACCCCGCTGTGCAGCCATGTGGTCCTGTCATCTTCGTCGATGACAGCAGAAGGCGTCGAGTGCTTGGGGCCGCCTTGGGGTGGGAGGACGCGAAGGGGGGCCGGCGACATTTCCGTATGGAAAAGGTTTATGGCTCCAAAGGCAACGTCGTTGCCAATTCGAAAGGGGTGTTGTTGGACCCGAATTGTGTGAGGGGTTCGGAGCGGGTGCTGTGGACACCCCGTTCTAGAGAGAACTCGTTCTCGTGGGTGGTTTTGTTTTGGCGCGTGAGTTTTTCCACAAGCTGGAGGACAAGAACATCGTTCTCGACGTCCCCTGCGACGTCGGCCCCTCCCTGGAGCTCTCGTTGCCGTTCAGGCCGTGCGGCGGTTGCGAGTCAAGCAGGGCGGCGGCGGAGGGCGATGATCTGGGTTCTGGTCTGGCTACTCAGCTGCACCACGGCGAGAGTCGGGGACAGTTCGATGACAGCGAGGACGAGGGGCCTGCAGCGCCGTTGAGGGACAGGCGGCGGTCGGTGTTGTCTATTCCAGGGGTCGACATTGGAGATCCGGTTCGACGGGACAGCGCGGAACCTACAGGAAAGGTGGCAGCCTCTTCGGAGGTCGACTTGGAGGCGAGCGAGGGCCAAAGTGTGGATGAGGTGACCGCAGGCGGCCTGGGCACGCAAGGCACTCCGCAAAAGAGGAGGGGGGATCGCACAGACGAGTTCGTCCGTTCTTCGAAGAAGCTGAAGAGCAAGGCCCCCAGGACTGCGGGAGAGAAACGAAAGGGGACCGAGGGGGAGGAGGGCCAGCAGGTTGCCAAACGGCCGGCTTCGAGACAGAAGCAGCCTGCGTCTGGAACGTCTTCTCCACCGACGGAAAGGCCTCCAATCGACATCGACGCCGGGTACTTCCTCGAGTACAAAGACGGCGTTCGGACAAAGAGGGAGTTCGAGGTTAGCCCTGCGCAGGTCGTCGACCTCGGAGAGTGGGAGGACCTGTACAACCAGCGGTCCCTGGATCCCGTGCTCGTGGAAGGGATCAAAGAAGCGATGCGGTTGGCGTTCGAAAACAAAGCGCAGTCTTACGATTTGCCTACCCTGAAGCTGGCACCGTTGGGGCTTGATAAACCGACTCCGGGGACCAAGGCAGAACGTCTGAGGCCGGAGGAATGGAGGGATGAGCTGGCGGGGCAATACTAATACTACGCGGTGTGTGGGCAGCACAATGCGGCTGCAGCGAGGTCGCTGCTCAGCAGCGAGGTGGCCAGGAAATACAATTTCGAGCGGTGGCCTGCACGGACGCTCTACTTTTCGGACGACGACTTCGAAGGGTACTTCCTTGTCAGTTCCCAGGACAACAAGAAGGACCTGAAGGCGCCCCCGAGATAGCTGAAGCTGTCAATGAAAGACATTAGGTGGCAGTGGAAGCGTGATGGGTGTCCGCGTGTTGTTATGGGAAACCCCAGTGGAAAACAGGCTCAGGTCCGAAAGTGGTGTGAATTCTGCGAAGTCGCGCTCAATATGACGCCGCACAACAACTTGTGGACGCTGGCAGATCAGAAGGGCGACGACGCCATCAGATAGCAAGGCACTGCCCTGTGTTCCTATTTCTCGCTAGCGATGGCAGGGGAGAACGTATGGAAACTGGCCGTCGACTTTTTCAATAAATGGGAGACTGGTAGATTGCTCGGCCACGATGGCACAAAGTGGATCATGCGGAAGAAGAAGGTCAAAAATGTGAAGCCCGGGGTTGCCTACGTCGAGAACGACAAGACGGGCAGGAAAGAGGTCGTGTACAACGTCCCTGTGGACCCGCCGACAAAGAAAGGCAAAAAGGAGAAAGAGGAGGGCGACTGGTTCATGCAAGTGCCTGAGCCAGACGCATATTGTTGGAAATCGATGGAGTCGCTGACCGACAACGAGAAGTGTCGCGTCCAGAAGAAGGTTCTCGCTTGCGAGGTGGTTTGGGTCCAGGCCAGCTCTGCGGCGTTGGCGAAGCTCGGGAAGCTGAGCGTCCAGGACATGGTTCATTTGGTGAAGTGCGACCGGGTGCTGGTGCGTCTATGGAACTACTACCAGTTCAAGCACGAGAAGAGGCCGGACGCGGATTGGAGCCAGAGGTGCCCGTTCCTGAAAACAAGGTCCGTAATTTTCAAACAGTTTGAGAGTCGTGGTTTGGATGCAGAGTTGTGGGACGGGAGCAGGAAATACGTTGCTGACTCCTCGTTGTTCAAGGACTGCCCGCCTTATATGGGTTGCGACGACGACCAATCCATCGAGGCGACGGAGAAGTTGGCCGGTCACAAGAAGTTGTCCGTCGATTGGAGGAATAAGGTCCTGTCCGTTTTGACTGGCAGTGGACTGAAGAGTCGCGAGATCGCGCTTGCCGAAGGAATTGTGCACATAAAATGGAAAGACACGGGCGACGTGACATCCATCGCGCCATTCGGCAACGACCCCTTGGAGGCAGACATAAGGTGTGCGGAGGTGAAGGAGGCGGTGGTTGCCACAAAGAGTCACACGTTCGTCCACAATCTCCGCGAACCGGTGGACCTGAAGCTGTGGAAACCGCAAGCGTTCGACACTCTGGATTCCCAGCTTCAGACGTGGTGTCCGTCGCATTGGATGCTCGTCGTTTTCGTCCCGCGGCTGCAGAACCTCTCATTTCTGGCCAGCATGAACCACCTTTCTTTCGTGAAGATGCTGGAAGGGAAGTGGGTGAGGAAGAGTCAACAGAAGAAAAGCTTCCCCGTCGGGAATAATTTGTACACGGAAGAAGACCGGATGTACATACTATTCAAAGGCGACGATTTGCGCACTAACACGTCCGTTGTCTACGAGGGGAAACTGCCGCCTGCCGCCGCTGCTGCAGTGAGGCTGCCGCAGAAGGTTACGCAAACGGATGTGTCCGGCATCCCGTTCAACCCTTGTGATTGGTCGCATGTCTCGCCTACGCGTCGGGGCAGTGTGTACGGGGACATGGAACGCAACCCCGCGCAATTCGTTAATCTTCTCGAGTCCGTCACCAAGAAGGGGGAGGGTGTATGCTTCCTCGGGAAGCCACAC